>DVPR01001303.1:0-11141 GCA_018239345.1 Oxynetra stangelandi | reverse complement strand
ACAGGATTCGAACCTGCGCGGGTAGAACCCATTGGATTTCAAGTCCAACTCCTTAACCACTCGGACACCTCAGCTGTATTGAACCAAACGAAATAGTGCTTTGGTATAATTGAGTATGATGTTGTGGTAAATATCAACAATCCGTACCGCAGCAGTAGTATAGTCCAGCACAAAATACTATTAATTCAACTTTAATGATGAAAACGTCTGTATTACTATTGTAATACCTAAGGTTTTAAGGCTACAATTTATTATTGACATTTCGTTTTTAAAATTATCAAATGATGCATATATTTGGTTATCCGTTCATCATATTGGTGTTGCTACGTGTAAAAGGTATGGCGGAGCAATGCTCATGACTTTTGTATTTTGTCTATTTTTATTGGTTCTGGTTTTGTTTGTTAGCTATATTTTCATAAAAATAACCATGTTTTGTACATTTACTTTTATCATGTTATTAAAACAAACTAATGATTTCAATTATACCAATTAAAATGCCAAAATAATATCAGTACAAAATATTTAGAAATGCATCGATAATTACATACAAATAAAATATTTGTGGTAAAGTGACCTGCGAATGGAATGCGAATGGAAGTGACCACGCTTAAAACTCTTACGTGTAACGTCAGACTCATGGTGAACTTCAATGACAATGGGAACCATAAAACGTTTGGTGTCACTATATACAAGTGCATCCTTGCTATAATATAAGTAAAAAGGGGTTAAAGGTCGTTTATAAAATTATGTTGATAATTATGTCGACTTTACAAAGAAATAATGGAACATAAACGAGCCACTGATTTTTTTTTTCGTATACGTATATTTAAAAAGTTCATATCTTCTTAAAATTTGATTATGTTCGTTTTGGCAAGGGCACAAGTTTGCGATATAAATAAATGTAGTAACTCTATAGATTATGTGTGCATGTAGTGTATAAATCAAATGCATCATCGTGGCATAGTTAGAGATGGCACAGAATAGCTAAGTGTGTCGTGTCGTCGCCACAAGCTTAATTTTATTGATTTATTTCGGCGTATTTTATTGGTGTGTGATAAGTTGGCGCCATAGTGATTGCTAATTGTTTTCACATCGATCAGTTAACGAACTCCACCGCGTCAGTTCTCGGGAAGAAGGCGCTCGAGCAGCGCTGCTGTTTTGTTGACATAATTGCATGTTTTTTTTTGACGGTAGCGAAAGGACGCCATAATTTTTTTCGGATTCGTGTGAATTCTAACAAATACATATAAGCTTTTTAAGAATAACAAAAAAAGCGAAACGAATGTCCTATATATTTTGTAATATGTACGTGATGATAAGTTATATCTTACAATTGGTGACAACTTTGAATCCTATTACCAATGTTATTATATTATATTGGACAGCTTAAGTAATGCAAGTTATGTATGGCAATGTGACAAAAATTGTAATGTTTAATTAGCTGTATGATAAAGCCCGCATGATCAACGACCTGCGACGACGGCAGGCGACACTATGAAGAGTAGAATGAACAAAACTAATTGACAGTAAAGGGAACCATAATTCTTAATGTTATGATTTTATTTGTAAAATAAGTAAAGAAAATCTAAAATAGATTAAAATTGGCCATTAAGCTTACGTAGATTCCCATCATCGGCACAATTAAAATCTAATTAATGTTAATAAATAAATAAAACACCTATAATATTATCAAAATAGATTTGCACAACGTGCAAGCATTGTTCTACAGTTCTGTTCGTGGTGAAATGGCTAGCCATTCTTACTACAAATCTAGTGTCAACTATCAACTTGATGTTCATTAGAAATAGTGTGGTCATATTTGAAGTCATTAACAATAATAAACAAACAATTTTATTATGGACCACACTCAGTCTTACCGTGGTGAACCACGGCCACTGGTTTTCATTAAACCAATAAAGTTCCTATTACATCTCCCGGATTCATAATTATTGATTAGCTTAACTCAAAACGGCTTTTTTTCAAATATCGTCACAGGGAATCGTAAAAGACAGCCGGGCGGCGCTGCCAGCAGTACAAGCGTTCGCGATAATTGCCATCTATGTGGGTCATTGACAGTGCAACTGTTTAGGCTGGATATAAGTTACTTCTTACGTCTAAGCTCCTGGGCTTAGAACAGCACACTGTGTTAAATTAGGTGGAGTTTTCTTGTTAGCAATTAGACAGTTCTTTACAGTATTTTTGTTTTAAAATCATTGTGTTTCAAAATTCAATACAATGTGTCGATTTATTTATTGTTTTAGATTCTGCTTTGATTCAAAAAGAATAGTTTTTTTATGCCCAAGACTGGCAAACACGCATGCGGGCCACGTGATGGTCAGAGGTCACCGTCCATTATTGACACGTGCAGCACCAGGGGTATCATGTGCGTTGTCGGCCTTGAAGGACGCGTTTGACAATCCTCTTCAAGCTGTCCCTGTAGAAGCTGGATGGAAATGCTGCCGACGGATCTTCGTTACACAAACCAGTTATGTGTAAAGGGAAAGTCAGTGAAGATCGAACAGAACTCGTCTTCCAAAAACGAACCTGGTGTTACTGGAAATTGAGGTCAAATCTAACATTATAAAATAATTAAAAAAAAAACTATAAATCACAGCCTTTCAATTGACTATGATCGATACTATGTAATAGTTACATTATAGGCTCGTTGAGAGCAGGTGGCGGGTGAGTTCTACACTCGTGGAAGAGCTAGATCCGAAGAGGAAACATTCATATATGTGTTCCGAGTTGTGCGTTCTACTTCTAAAATATAATATACGACACTCAAGTATCTTCAATATTTGTTGAGTTAATCTCTTATTTAACACCGCTGAGACGTTTATCTACGCGTTATGACAATGTAAATATGTGTCCACGCATATATTTGTGCACGTTAAAAAGAAGCAATTCATATAAGAATGGAGCGAAACCAAATTTTAAACAAAGTGTGAATAAAAAGAACAATTCTCATTGTTTTTGCTCGAACAATATTCCACATTGTCGCGGCTCGTGTCTTATAAATGTACGAAGCCTTAACAATATATTTTAATAGTATTTGCTTCGGTTATTGTTTATTCAGGTGTACTTTAGCGGAAATCTGTCTTAACGGTCTGTGCGACCACACTCGAGCCAGGCGAGGAGAAGCACAAAGACGACTCAATTCGACGTTTTGTTTGATTTGTCAGTCTCGTAAGCGCGAGTGAAGTGAAGTGTGCGGAAATGTATAAAATATTTTTTGCGTGACCTAACGTTTGCATAACATCTGAAAGGTGAGAAAGTTATCTTAATACTTGAATCGTCTGTATCAAAAAAATTAACATTGTCTAATAGTACCTAGTTGTATTGCTGTTGGTGTTAAGTGTAGTTATTCTATATTTTAATTTTAATTTAATAGCTAGATACTCTGTTTTCGTTTAGGTTTTATAGCAAACATAAATTTAATAGAATATGTCATTTTGCAATATACCAACTTTAAAATACTGGTGAATTCAATGACATTTTTTATATCACTACGAGAGTAATTGAGCTTGAAAATTTCGAAGATGATCCAATTATTATGCACATAAAAAATACGGTTTAAATAAAACCTTCGATGCATGTTGAACGAATGCAATAAAATAGCATAGTTTATCGAACCAAATAAAAACTCGATGTTCGGACACAGGAATGCCATTAGGCCACAATCGCACTATTGCGGCAAGGATTACGCGAACTGCAACCAGTTTGACTTGTATCGGGAGAAAAAGATGGCGTCCATGTGTTCGACGGCTAGGCAAGTAGCTCGAACACTTCGTCTCTTGAACGACGGGGCGGTCCAGGCCCGTATGTAACTCGTTTTTGTTAACCACAGAACTTTTGACGGTTCTCCTGACTTGAATTTGCTTATTTGAAGTATAAGAATTTTTATTTATCTAAAATAACGTCATATGCCAATATTAAAAATCGTTGTGATAGATTAATTATTTTTACTAGAGCTATAAGTTGAATCATATATTATTATGTAATCGACTTTTCATTTCTATTTTTGCCTTTGAGCGAGTATTTAATAACATCATCATCAAAGAAGGATACGTGTTTTACCGATTTTATATTTAAAAAAGTCTTGTCTTCCGTATTCATCGTGTATTTCCGATTTGTATTTAAAAATCACCAATGAAAAGTTAAGGTTGCGACTGGTCTAGCCGAGTAACGACGCCGGGTCGCAAGTTGGCATCACGGGGTATGATGATGTTGGCATCTAGTCTGTTTATTTTTAAACCGCGGTCGACGTAACCTTGTTTACAAGCAACTCGAACTCAGTTTAATTCGCTAAACCATTCTGTATAGGGACAGGACTTTTAGACCGTGAGATATTCTCTATATATACATGTAAATGACTGATATGTGTAAGAATTTGCATAAAAATATTTAATTATTATTAGTTAACACAACAATGTAATGTTTTATATTGACGGGCAGCGTGATGCAACATGCAGCGAGCCAGCGATGTACAATGAGCCATTCGGCATGTGTGAGTAGACCCGCGTGGACGTCCCACAATCATTTTAATCGTTACGAGGACAAGACAGGTTGACGTCAATTCCACTGACATAATGCCTTGTGAACGTCGGAGCTAATTCATTTGGGCCCCATATGTACATAGTTAATGTATAATTTCTTAATTTTTTTAAAATAGGCAACCATACCTCACGTGTCTAATCATAATTACTGTTCCTGAAGATATAAATTGTCTCCAATCCATTCGAGCAAAATTAGTATTTGTAGATGGATCCAAGGTAGGTCGACTTTTGCTTTTCGTGTGATAAGTTTCAAATATTTTTAGCAAAAACGAAAACTAGAAAGAATTTAAGTTTAGACACAGTTCTTTAGACGTTACAGTGACAAGTAAGCTTCGTAATCTCTTTGTTCGTTCGCTTTTGAGATAATACGCGTACAAACAACTTTGTATTTTAAATTCACGAGAATGTATGATGTATGCTGACTTTGATGCAGGTTGAAGAGGCGACAGAAGTATGCCAGGCACGTAGCCGTATTACTCAACGTATGTCTACCCCAATGTGATACAGGCGTAATGTTGTTTCTGTGCGTGTTTTAACAAAATATTGGCTTAGCATCAGCAACTTAGCTAAACTTCGCCAAACTTTCCCATTCAACGAGTCGTACACCATTTGAAACCATTTAAAACTATCTCCGCTGCTCTGTGATTGAAATAGACTTCTTACTGTAATTGTGTATTAAATACTATGCAAACGTAGCTTATTGTTATTTTAATTACATTGACAGGTGTTTTTTAAGATTTCTTTATTTGCTCCCTACTATTGTCGCGTGTTACGACTGCTTTGCGTCAATGTTGTTAGTAGAAGCGAATACTTAAGAATTTAGTAAATGTTCAAAAGTAAGTTGTTTGTAACATAATACGTTTAGGAGCAGTGCGGAAATAAATACATACGTATAATATTTAAATAATACTACATCATTACCATTTAGTTAGACGCAATTTGATATCTTCATTTTCATAAAAGTCGCGTACAATGGATGAGGTAATGCAGTAATAACTCAAGCAGGAAGAATACATTATTATATGAATAATAGACTGCTTATATCAACAATTCTATGTCGTTGAGATCACTTCGTATGTTTCACGTAATTTAATAAGTTATTCGATGTTCACCATCATCACCATCCACCATCACAACCGAAAATATTTATCGGTATTTAATCAGGTTTTACGTGTAATACCTGTATTACACGTGAAAACCAACAATTTTAACACTAATTTTAACATTTCAAGTATAATAGTGCATATAAAATTCCCAACAAATTTTAATAAATCCAACTATTATACAAACAAAAGAATGCAGAATACCGCGTCGGTTCAGTTCTGAACTCGGGTGGTAGTCGATTATAAATTAATTAATTCATAAATTCTCAACAACATCCAATTCGGAATAAATTTTCATAAAAATAAGTTTGATGAGCTCCTCGGTTAGTGACGTGACATAGCAGTGTGTCCATAGAGAACAATATTGTCGGCCGCGGAGCTGCGCTAGTGCTGTAGCTAAGCGCGTTCGGCTCACAAGCCCATGTACTTTGTGGTCTCAGCTAATATTTGAGGAGAACACTCCAGTTCGTGGACAAACGATTGAGCAAATATTTGAAAACAAATCATGTCAACTGGTGGCTAATGCGTCTGGCCGCTAGACTTTTTACGTTCCGACTCATTTTTCATTTATAATGGCAGTGTCGTATTATATAACAACAATATTGATATTTAACACGATGCTGCCGTTACCCATCAAAATCATATCAAATTTCGGTTCAGAAAAATCTTTGAAGTTCTTCAGCCATAATTTCATTTACAGATTTGAAGTGTAAGCCAATCAATATGAGCAAATGATAAGATCATAATGAGAAACTTATAAACGTTTTGGCTCGTTGGATAAAGTCGAACGGACAACGAATAATTCTTTGATTGTTTCTGGAGTTAGTCGCGGAATGATTTGTCTTTGGCTCGCCGGTCAAAGCCCTTGGACCTATTTTTGGTTGAAATCATACTTCACATGCCAAATTCTGGACATGACATGCTACAAAATTCTAGTTACTTAAAGAACCTGAAACTATTTTAATTGTAAATAAACATCAGTTTTAGAAGTACATATCTTGGTTTAAGAATATTTCGCTATACATATATGAGTAAGTCATCAGTTTCGTCGCATTTAAACCGGATATGGCGATTGTACCTTATGTCTTGTTATTGTAAAGTCGATACACGAATGCTCTGTTTATAATAAATTTATTGACGCAGCGACAACAACGTACGATACTTTTTATCATAATTTTTTCCGAATAAAAAAAATTTACATTGACAAATAATTTGTAAATATATATATTTTTAATTATTTAAAAGTATACTATTTCCCTTACAAATAACTATGTGTATGTTACCATCTTACTTCGAAGTATATTAACTGAAAACTATTTATTATAATAACTGTATTAATATTACTGACTATTCTATTTTCGGAGTCCTGTTGCCAAATAATATTAACGAATATCCTTATTAATAAATTAATTAACTAAAATTAACAGTCCTACTCCTAAGGTCCTGCTCCAGGTTGGTTGCAGGTATTAATGGGCGGTAGTGAACCCTTGTGCTTGACGCCTGTCTGTTTTGCGCGAAGTTGTCTTGGAGTGAAACATGGAAATATAAGCATAGTTGTTGCAACTCATGCTTGTAATCCAATATGTATGTGACGTAAATGCATTTGAAGTGTAGGTAGTTGTGCATACATCGGGCTAAGGTCATATAGTTTAATTATAATGTCATAATTTTGAACACGGACAAACTGATATCGCAAGGAAAACAATAAAAACCTGTTCATAAAAATGTTATGACAGAATGTCCAATGGAATATTTTCTTTGGTCAGATGTGAGTATTCAGAAAATTATCATATCCTATTATACAACATAGATACTTGTTACCCAACAGAGCTCGCTTTTTCAATTTAATCTCCTGTTACTGACATGCTTCGACCGCAAATGATCCGATCCCGGCTCGCAACTTGCAAAAAGCGATCGCTCTTTTGCAGCTTTATTTCCAAGTGGCGTAAAAACACGGGCGCTCCATAAAAACGAAAACCGCAATTGTAATCAACGTGCCAATTGCAAAATCGTAAAAAATCGCTCGGAAGCGCGTTCTTTCTTTCCGATCATTCACGGTGGCGCCAGAACCGCTAGCTAAGTCCGAATTATTTTTTTAAGTTATTATTGGGTCAACGTACGGCCCGGAGCCGGCCGGCCGTCAGCGCGGAATGCGTGCTATGGGCCCGGAGAACATTTGTGTTGCTCCCGAAAAAATCCAACAAGAAACATCCGATGTTTTGCACGACATCGTTGCACTGCCCGGATCTCAATAAATCTGTGTGTAAAAAGAGTACAAGCTTTTCTTCTCTGTTTAAAGTAAACGTTTAGGAAAATTCAATATAGAGGTAAAAGTAAAAATAAAAGTTTCGGCGTTCGGATTTGTTTATGTGACGACACTTTACTTTAAAAAAATAGTACGGTTTGTCGCTAGATAGAAGCTGTGGACATGAACTTGTATCAAAATAAGCTTCGTTAGTTGTTTTTGTCAGAGACGAAAGAACCTGCGTTCGTTGCACTCCATCGGTAAATTGGACAGGGTAAATACCGCGTGGTCAATCCGCCGGGTGGTGCCGCGAGTCATCTTTGTGTGGTACATTTTGATTATTATTGTTATTGACAATTGCTCGACATTTTTTAATTTGAATTACTTTATGCACACTTATTATTTATGGAGTCTTAACATAAAAAAGAGCTTGAGACAAACTCATTTTCATAAGTATCCATTAAGTAAACAACTTACATTTATTTTTAATCTTAAAGCTTATGCTTTTAGATTAAACATAAATTAAT
Source organism: Oxynetra stangelandi (assembly GCA_018239345.1). Taxonomy (NCBI): domain Eukaryota; kingdom Metazoa; phylum Arthropoda; class Insecta; order Lepidoptera; family Hesperiidae; genus Oxynetra; species Oxynetra stangelandi. Next base: position 2,710 of record DVPR01001303.1, on the reverse strand, counting down.
CAGTGTTATATCTGTTTCTTTTATAATGACAAAAATACCATGTCGCGAAGGTTATTGACATAAAGATATAGATTATTTTAAATTTAGTTACCGGCGGAAGCAATATTTGTAAAAAAATCTGATACCTACTATAAATTAGGAGTCGAACTTCTTAAATTCCGAATATGTACTTTGAATAAAAATATAGATAGATACTGTTTTCTAATATTGAGGCATTATTGTAAAAAACAGAACCGATTGGTTTATACAGTTACTTTATACCTTAGTAATTACCTTATTATAAAAAGGGTGAAGATACTCAATGAAGTATATTACAATTTAGAGAGTGTTTTTTAGTATAAACATTTTATTATGATAGAAACGAACAGAATGATTTCAGCACTAAAAAGGGAGACATGTATATTTTTATAAAACTTTGTTAATACGCTTGTCAAACAGACTGGCCCTTTGGTGCAGTGATTAGAGAACCTGACAGCTGCGCCGGCGGTCGTGGGTTCGATCCCCACAAGGGAAAAATATTTGTGTGATGAACAAAGGCATTGATTCTGTGTCTGGATTTAAATATATACGAGTGATATATATAGGTAAATATTTATATGTATGTATGTAGTTTATCAACCGTCTGGTTACCACACACCACACCACATACCAACACAGGAACTGTTTAAATACCTACTTTGGGATCAGATGGCCCTGTGTGGAAATGTCCCAAGATATTATTATTATTCTTATTAGATTAATTCGTTTTGGCTGGTTATAAAATAATTGATTTTTCGAACAGCATTTGACATCAGCATTCATAGGAACACACATGTATGTATATACATGTGTGTATGGTGTATATGGTGGGAAATTCTTCGTCTGGAAATCATGTTTAACTTGCGAGCCGTGCGGTCGCTGTCGCGCGCACAAAGATACATTAAAAATATTTTTATTCATCATTAACTACTATATATACGTCTAATGAACAGCACAATTATATTGCTTATAAGATATTGCTATTATCGGCTTCATGTACTTCTTAAGTGCTGTAGACATCGCGAGAAACAGAGTTTAGAGAACTGCCTGCTTTCATTTGATAAAGAGCAGTAGTTACCCTAGCTAAGATCATTATTGGTGTGACTCATAGCTATACTGTACAATAGGATACAGTGTGCCATGTTAATGTAAATAATTACTCATTTCGCAAATTTCAAAGCAATAAGACATCATTGGAACATTATAACGTAAACATTCAGTTGAACAGAAATTCTTATAATAAATACAATTACAGATATTTGTGTTAATGCATTATACATCCTCTTGTGTCTTTGTCATGCCACTGGTCTCATCACCAGTGTGGACATAAGATAAGACTAGTGTCCACTAGGCAGACTTGCGATATATTTTCAAATACCCCAGACATATTGAACAATCGTCTCATTTCACAGCTATTTGTTCTAAGTGTGAATCGAACCCGCAGCCCCATTGGCACAGTCGTATTTGTATGAACGATTCGAGACTGATCACTTCATTTAATTACTAGCGGGCCCTGCGGAACTTGTGCTCCCTGGAAAAGCAGCGCCACCTTCCGGATCTTATTGTGAATCTAAACTATTTAAGGATCAGTAATGTTTCTATTACTTTACTGGACCTATCTCATCACCTTCCATGCGGGGTCATCTCATCATTATCATCTTCCATGTGGATAATCATTTGAATATAAGAAATGAAGTATAATAATAATTGATTGAAAATTGGCTATTCAATTCATGGCCGTAAGATAAATTATAAAAGAAAAGAGAACTTATAAAAGACGGAAGGAACCTGAAATGTTTGACCGCTAGGCAGTTTACATGGAAAAATTTAATCACTGTTATTCCTCGGAATTTCTCTATCTCAAGTTTGAACCTTTCCTAGACTTCCAGTACTACATTAGCCAAATCCATCCGTTCTAGAGTTTTAGCGAGACTAATGAACAGCAATTGATGTATATAGATTATTAAACATGACTCCCGCGTAATTTTCTCATAACATCTCAGTATATGATAGTCGGGTGTTATCGTGTCCCTAACTTTCACACGGAAGGCTGTACGGGACAGTGGTCCAGCGCATTATCCAATTGAGACCATAGTCGATTGGAAGATGACTGCCGGTCGGTCGGCGGCGCGCCGGGCGACGCCTCGCGAGGGAAACGGGTCGCGACTGTCGCTGTTGGCGCGATATGTGCACTGCACTGTCAACATTTCCGAGTTGCGATATGAACCCATGACAATGGGAAGGCGTGCAGGATTCGCTAAGCCTCGAACACGTACGCACGAACAAATAACGTATATAACATATTTACAAGCGTTATAATACTCGTATATAATATATTGGCAATTGTAGTAATATGTAATTATGACATTAACGGTAAACGTTAATAGCTTACGTAAAATGTGACGCTAAAGACGCCGCTATGTTTTCCTCATGTTTATATGTGGTCGCTTGCATAGCTTGTAGCTGCACAGCGGGAGGTACGACGACGGTGTAGCGCCAAATGATTGGGATACGGTTGCCTTGTAGTCGTTCACAAGTGCGGTGCAAGTGTTGCGGGAGCCAGCGACCGGCTGTCGCTCTTCATTCGAACCCCGATTCAGTCGCTCGTTGGAAAGTGGAGTGGGGCGGGGGCTGTCCATCACTGCCAATTGGACTTTCACGGGTGGAATGGGCGATAATGGATTTGATCGGG
>DVPR01001302.1:0-11142 GCA_018239345.1 Oxynetra stangelandi | reverse complement strand
CGTTCCAACGCTATGGCGATTTCAAATTCGCACAACTCCGAGGCCCACCCTGTATGTAATTGTATAGATATTTTTACGCAGACTCGACAAACATTTGTTCTGGGTGAGAATGGAACCCACGACCTTACGCTCAGCAGTCAGATTCATTAACTACTGCACTAGCGGGTCGGTCTATATTTTAAACATACCGTTTCTATTTTTAAAACAAGTTTAACTTTTTATAAATGTAAATATGACGTTATATTATCAAATTTATATAGAGCATGTACCCAGCGACGATGATTCGTTTAAACGATTTAGTAATACTTTGCATAATTATAATCTGTCCGATTAATGATAACGATTACGTAAACTTAATCTTTATCATTAACGTATGTAAACAATGATCTAAAATTAATGACAATGTTTCGTGCCATTATATGTTCAACGCCCTACCGTGACACTAGAAGTTATATTATTATTCATCATGTACCCATTTAAGGTTCCACTGTTGGAGACGGGTCTCTTGTCGTAATGACAAGGATTAGGCCATAGTCGGTTATTGCTATCGCCATAGACGGTTATATTATTATTTTTATTTTTTATTCTTATTAATTTGAGTTAACAATTAATTTGAGTTAACAATTTCCTATCACGCTATCGACTCGCGTAGTACTAGCGCTAGTGTCTCTGACTACACGCGTGTTCAAATGCTTTATGTAAACAATGGCGGGCTTGTTCTGTCGTAACGCACAACCTGTGACACCGGTTCCCAAGTGTCATTGTCGGAGGCGCGCGTGTGCTTGAGTGTTAGCGCGCGCTTGTGTGCGTATGTGCGTCTGCTTGTCTGTGCGTATGTGCGTCTGCTCGTGTGTGCGTATGTGTGCGTGCTTGCGTTTGCGTGCTTGCGTTTGCGTATGTGCGCGTGTTTGTGTGTCTAAGAAAGTGTGCGTACGTGCATTTTGAATGTGTCCATGTGTGTGTGATTGTGTGTTTAAGCGAGTCTTCCATAGTACATCAAATGCGACGGATTTTTAAACAGTGTTCCGTTTAAGTCGCATTCGGTGTTTGTATAGAGGAAGGGAAGTCGCTTCGGCTATCACTGCATGCATATCCTTGCTGCATTACCGTGGTCAGGTTTAAGAAGTGGGGTAGACTGATCAAGTTAAGGATAAGAATATGTTTGGACTGCAATGATAAAGTTGTTCGTTTGTATACATTCATATTTGGTATGACTGATAAGATTGTTATTGCTCGAAAGTATTGTAACCGTGTTATCTATTTAGGCGAACACACGCGTATTAACGCGAGATTAACTTGATCGTTATCACAGTTTTAACAAAAATATAAGAAAGGCACTACCATTTTTAGTGAAATAAATATATAAGTATATTTAATAATTACTTTGCTTTGCGTAATTACTTTGTTCCAAAAGTAGGCGGAGCTTGTTCTATAGACTGACTAGGCGGCTGATGAAATCTTCACACAAATATTGGTGCTGGGTATTTCGTTGTAAAATGCAATGAGGTAGTTGGTTGGTTGCTTCGCTGCTATCAGCGCAAACTGCAGCAACAGACAAATCCATTACCACGACTAGTTATGTAATCTTTTCATTACACATACACACACCTACATACTTTTTTTGTAAACGTATGCATGCTTGCGTATGTTGAGTGGCTCAATAGGAATGTCAAATATCTGCGCCGGAAGCCGACTGAATCTGTCAAAATTGTAAATGAAAAACAATTTGCTGGATTATTATATTAAAATTTTATTGGAAGGTTTTATTTAGAAATTTTTGGGTTTTTTAAATTATTATTTGTAGTGTATATGAGATTTTTTCGTTTCTTAAAATTAGGGCAGATTATAATTATAATAAAGTTCCTTATACATTAAACGATTTCGAACCGGCACAGAATACAAATATTAATATACATTTCAGCGCACTTTATCTGGTGAGGATTTTATTTCGCGCTTATAACACAAGATTAGATACGGAACGTCGTAAAGGATTCACAATTAGGTATACCGAACAACGATACTAAAAAGATTTCAAAATAGACCCAAAGAATCATTGCGCGTAAAATCAATGTTTAATTTAACATACATTTTTATGTGAACAAGCCCTTAAGTTAACAGAGTCGAAGTGTAATATACAATTGTATCAATCGTTGAAGCAATCGCCCTTGTGAAATCACCCTTAAGCTGGGGGAAGCGAGGTGACAAACCGACCACAATGGTCGATCTGTCGGCCCAGTTTACGTGAACAGCCAACAAAGCCCGCGACGCGGTGAGTCTCGAGAGAGCGCGGACGGCTGGCTGCGCGCTGATCCCCGATAACGAGATTGGCTTTAGCGAAACGAGGAATTAGATTTCGTCTACACGCGTTTATACTTATATGTGTACTTATACTTTGAATAATAAGTGTGCCATTTTGAAATAGGTGAGTGAGTCGGACTGTGTACCGTGTTCACAATAATATTTAATTAGATTAAGTTGTAAATGTTACGTGCACAGTGAGGTTCGGTTGGGTTTGCAGTGAGGTACATATACTATGTAATAGTAGTCCAATAAGTTTTAAGATGAAGTTGGAGATATATATGTGTGGCATTGGTGCAGTGGTTCGATTCCCACCCGTGGGTTCGATTTCCACTCGGGGCAAATATTTATGTGATCATATTTACAGTCATTTGAGGTAAGAAAGCCGCCTTATTTCAATTTATTGGTTTATTTATGCATCCGGTATACAGCGATAAGCCATATCCGATGTTTTGTCATGAAAATATAACACCGGCAAAACGGTAAAACAATGATTTAAATAATAATAAAAATCATGTACCACACAGAAACTGTTATACACGTCTACTAATAAATACTCATATTGAATATTCCAAAGTACACTACAAGCTCTTTACTATTAACCTGAAATATGTATTTGAAAGTTTCACTGCCGTCGCCTACATTTTGTTCACAAAACGACTGGGTCAAGTGGTAAACGGACATTGCCTATAGAACCTACATAGTGTTTAGTGTAGTTCACATAGATATATAAGAATAGAGCGTGGAAATAGGCTTGATATTGGACAGATAAATAAAAAGAGGAGGCAATACATAAAGGGTATCTCTTTCTCCTTTCGGTCGCGACTGCGCATTAATAAACGTCGACAATTGCGCAGCATTGATTGAACAAGCATGCGAGTACACGTCCAAGACAAGGATAGAAATACCTTTTATATCAGCGTTCTCTTTCTATCGAGGCCCGATGTAGTCCGATATGGTCCCATTACTATCGCGGTTAAGTTCTCATATGATTATGGTACTGTGATAGTGTGCAGTGACCCTCGTCACAGTTTCTTGACAATAAGCGACACCTGGTGACCGATTTTGGCAGCTGAATATGTCAATGGCGTTTGAACACTTGAGAGCGTCGTGAAGTGACACGCAAGCGATGCTCAGATGTAAAATGTTAAACGGTAAATAAATAAATAACCGTCACGCCAGGTTGCTAACGGGCTAGGCAGAGAGCATCGAGTGCCAAATATCACTGTTGAACGGTAATAGTGTTATTATAAATGAAATACTCATTAAATATATTGCTCAATCTTTGGGTTCTTTTAATAATTATTACCTTTGTTTGCTATACATTATAAATCCATCACCTTGATGACGGGTTAGAGATGACCAAATAGCTTGAAATGGACAGCATGAAATATATATGAAAGATGCAATAATTTTGTTATGTATATTAAATATGCAATAATTTTGTTAACAGGGCTATCTTCACGTGTGGAGACGCGAGGGGACGTTCTCCGAAGACGAGCTATCGGAGCTGTTCAACAACATCGAGGACATTTATGCTTTTAACAGGTAAGCTCTATTTTATCATAGATACGTATATTATTGAATTCCACTGCTGCATCTTTTAGTCCTAGATAGTGATTTTTGGAACAGTGATAGCCTTTCAAAAGGTACCTTGTGTCTTGGATTATGTTAGGATTTGTACCTTCAAGTGTGATAATGATGCCTCTATCGGACTCTTCCCGGAAGAGATCATCGACATCCTACATAGAACAGTTATAGCATACTGCTTTACAATTAAGCGTCCGGTTACCGTAGTAAAGACTGCTTACTTCCTATTCGGATGTCCGTAAATGACTTGTCCAAGATATTGTTAGATATTTTTTTCTTCATGAATTATATTAAGCGCATATGTTCCAATTCATTTCACGCAATCTGTATTACTTTACGTGTATTCGACAATATGAACGGAATAGGAAGTTAGCCTATCGGTTCACGAATATTCTGTATTGCACTGAACAGTGGCGACCTCATGGCGTATGGCGTAGGACCCCCCACCTTTTTTGCATTTTAGACAGGGTCGGATTGAACAGAAAAAAAAATAATTTTTTACTAAATATATTTCTTTGTTTATGTATATGTATCAAATTGAAATTGTTTTATTGATTATAAGGTATATACATACGCTCAATGAAGCTTATGTTTTAGTATACCTCGGCTTTGTTTGCCCTTCAGGCTATAGTAGACCGGGAGCAAAAAGCCGAAGAGAAAAACTCCCAGCACTCTTTTAGGTAACGAAAGAATTTTAATAAAATTAGCCACGTATGTATGTATGTATACGTATAGATATATGTGTATCTGAGTGTGTGTGTGTGTGTATGATTCTGTCCGGCAGTGGAACAATAAAGTGCTTGATGATAGCTATAAACTTAGTGTGCTGCGGTGATGACTGTATACTTCAGAATAACGTTCATTTAAAAATCAAACATTACAAACAAACGGCTTTACTGTAATTTAAAAAAATCTTACGACGGCATGTGATTAGAATCTCAAAGAAATCTTGAGACAATTTTGGTAATCAGGCAGATTACATGAAACATCATTATTACAGAGTTAATACTTATACGTAACTATATATTATTATTTAAATATCGTATTAAATCTTAGAAAACTTTATGTTCGATATAGCGGCTATAATAAGTAATTAAAATGTACATAACTACATATACGTATTTGAACGCAACATAAAATAATTATTAAAACCTTACAAAAAATATTTTCAATTATAATTTTAAATTAATGACTATATTTAATGAAATATTAATAAAAGAATATATCATTTATTAAGTAGAGTGCATCCCTTGTATCGCGAGGGTGTTAAAATAACATGTTAGGGTCCTAAGTCTGGGGTGACGATAAAAGAGTTACGTCTCAGCCAATGTTATTACCCCCATATGCGAATATGTATGTCCCATTGTGACATCAGGAGTTACTGTTAGTGTGTGTTTTGCTTATTTTTATTATCAAAATATAGTGTATATTGCACTGATCCGTTGGTACTGTGGTTAGTGGATCAGTTGAGTTGGTCGCGGGTCCGATTCGCAGCCGAGACATATATTGGTGTAATGACCAAGATGTATTTTTTAAATATTATAAATATATATTTATGTATATGTATGTAATTTATACGTCAGCTTTGTAAGGACTGAGATGTTTGGCACTCGGTGCTCTCTGCCTACCCCGCTAGGGATCCGGCGTGACGGTTATTTGTTTTTATTTATTTTATGTAATTTATCAGCCGTCTTGTTCCCTTAACACAGGCACCGCCCTAAGTGCCGAATTTGCAATCAGATTGCTGTGTGCTATTTTTTTATTTTGTAAATAAAGATATTTCAAGCTAGCGTAGGGATTTAGTGCAAATAAGGAACTCAGTGTAGCATTTATTGTGAAAAAGGAAATTTAAAGCGCGCACATTTGCAACAGGAGACTACATAGTGTACATTAGGTATCCATTTCTCGATGTCTATTGCGCGAGGTGTTCCACGAGCCATTCATGTGACGAAATTCGGCGGAAACAACATTCGCCGGCGCTAAAAGGCCAATTAGACGAATTACTCGTTCGACCCGTAATTGGGTCGATTGGCCCAGCACACATGGCATCGGTAGCATCTTAAGAGTGAATCGATTATTGTATGCAAGAATTCAACGGTGAAAAAATGTTGTGGCTAGTTAGTGCATGTCGATTTTTGTATTACGATTTTCGTTAGTTGACGTAGTATTTGGATCTACAAAATGTAAATCATTATAGAATCATATATAGAAAGGTTTAAATATAAGCACTTGTAATATAACCTTTTGTAGTGAGACAAATAAACGATTTTTATTATTATGTTTTGTTACATTTGGAATCAATTACAATGAGATTTTCTGTATATTAATAAAATTTCATATTTATAAAATAGACATGGCAAACATTTAATTAAAAAAAACATATACCTATATAGTTAAAAATAGATATGTATGTATGTGAGTATAAAAAAATATTATATATCTCTAACAAATAGCACATTCCCGCTAGACTATTGGCGTGTGTAGGCAGTAATTAATTACATACTCAAACGAAGACATGATGAAGTGTCCCTATCATCAAGGGCGAACACTACCTTTCATGCAACAATTAATCGAATGAAAAGCTCACCAAACACCAGTCTACGGGCTAATTAAATAATGTCCTTAAGGATAGTTCTACAAAAACAAACAAATACAAACAAACAACCGTCACGCCAGTTCCCTAGCTGGGTAGGCAGAGAGCAGGGAGTGTCAAAGTTCATCATCAGTCTCTTCATAATTACACGACGCTTTAGGAGGCTCTTAACTCCCCCATACATCTGTGATTAATCTCAAGTAGATATTTCATAGATAAGATAGTAGATTTTTCATAGGTAAGAGGTAACACGTAACCTTGTGAATAAAAATAAATAAACGACAGTCACGACAGGTCCCCAGCGGGGTAAGCAGAGAGCGACGAGTGCCAAATATCTCTGACCCTACAAACCTGACGTGCTTCGTCTACATCCATCAGTCTCTTCATGAATACCCGCCGGTTTCGGAGGATCTAGACTCCCCTGTCAGCCAGTGTCTAACCTATTTGGTTAAGATAGGAGAGTCTTGGCCTCTCTCGGCACCTACGTCCCACGTAGGCTCGTGCTTCTATTATATAAAAGAAATTGTTTTGCATTCTTTACATACAAATATTTCATATATGTAGGTACATGTTTTGTTGTAATACGAGATAGTAAATACGCAAACGTTAACCGCGAGTCACGCCAGATATCCTATTTCGCGCTCTGCAGTGCTCTAGTGTTCCATACAAACGCGGTTTAGAAACTTGCAAGACCTATTTGGATAGCTTTGAATGTTTATACGCTGATATGCTACTTGCGTATGCTAGTAAAGTATTTATAATGTTTTAGTCAAAATAAATTTTCAATAAAGATAAAATTTGTTAAGAAACTTTTTATATTTTTTGTTTATGTGTTTAGTGAAAAAGAAAGCATAAAAAATTCTAATGTGTATGAAGTCTGCTAACCCGCACTTGGCCAGTGTGGACATAGCCTAATCCTCATTCTGAGACGAGACCCTACCTACATTGTCTAGTGCATACCGATGTATTCTTGCCCTTTACATAAAGCTCAGGTCAGTTTGTATTATACTTCTAATGTCATATGGCGATCTAACCAGGGTTATATGCAAACGCACTGAGACAAAGGCGTTTAAACTTAGTTCCACCAGTTAACGTCTCTAATGGAACAGAAGAAACATTTGCCTTTCATCTGCAATGTCTGATGTGTATGGTCCCAAAGACCAACTTAACTTAGGTGGTTCGCTTTATTGTAGCTATTTTACAAGCATAGCGAACATTAAATTGCAACCGTTATAACAAAACTGAGAAACATCTTACAATTACGCTGGTAACCTCTTAATTAGTAGACGAAAAGTCGTAAACGCGCGGCATACCGCAAGGCTCGTTACTGGCGCCGGTACATTTATTACTACTCACTGAAACGGGATGCTCAAGGTCTTCGACAGGTTCTAAATATACAGTTATCAATTCCAAATATTACTTTGTTGTAAACCCAAGTATGAGGCTATAACTGTTTGTCAGTATTAGTTCCTAATGTGTTGCTTACATCGAGGACACGGCACGCCTTTGTTAATGCATTTTTCTGTACGCATGAATAGTATTGCAATTTTAAAATGCTCTCTATATTCATTAATTGTTTTTAAAATCAAAATTTTACATATACCAACACAGTCGACTAAAAACCGAAATTCCGTTATATTTATTGTCCTGACATTTTCTGTAATACATATGTATGTTATTTTCAATGATTGCATTGATTGATTCATTTGATTTTTCACAGGTCACTTTGCGGCGAACTGAATTCCTGCCGTCTTGATGCGACCTGCATAGCCCGATGCTTCGTTAACAACACAGCGGGTTTCTCTGTTTATACATCCTACTGCACCGGCTATCCTTGTACCATGGAGAGATTAGCAGCTCTCGCCTCGAAGCCACACAGTGCAAGGGAGTTTAGAGAACGACAAATAGCATTGAGACATCCCTTGCCGTTGGCATCGTATTTACTGAAGCCAGTGCAGAGGATTTTAAAGTATCATTTGCTGTTGCAGGTGAGTTATATTTTGTGTCTTGCCTATGTCTAGCTCAAGAATTTCTAATTCAAAGCTCGCCCAATCTCGTCAAAGCGTCTCTCACCACAGTATTGGTGTTATCCATAGAAAATCAAATAATAAGTAATTAAATAAACCTTAAATGGCAAAAAACACTGCAAATTGAATTCCAACAAATACATTGCTGTACGATATCCAGCCAATATGTTCTTTAAAAGTTGCACTGAAACAATTAAGCATCAATTTTATTTACACAACATTTATTATAAGGTATTTTTATTAACAAAGTGATAACTTAACGCCCACTGGCACAACGATAAACCAATCGCTCGTGGGATGACTGTTCTGTATTGACGCGACACCAAAAATCCCAGAACGTGGTGAAGCAGTGCGCGTCGTGCGACACCGAGTACGCGCTGCGCAAGATGACCGGCATTGCGCAGCACATCGACGACATGAAGCGGCGCCACGAACACGCCGTCCGCGTTCAGGTCGGTTTCCGTCGAAACACCTTTACCTCCACCCCCTACCCCGTCGCCCTCTTTCCCCTCCTCCCCCGCCTCCTCCTGTTGTTTCATTCCCGTCACAGATACAAAACGGCATCCGGCGATGCCGTACTCCAGACGAACGAAATAGCGGAATTGATCAAGAAGATGTGCGACTCGTTCACCACCAGCCGAGAGAAGCTGCCCGCTGCACGTCCGCCGCCCGCCGCCAGCGACGCCGAGACGCAGTGCGGCTGCGAGGGAGACGTCGCTCGCTCGCCGCGGGGCAGCAGAAGGGAGCTCCATCGGTGAGTGGAGTGAATGGCACCATTTATTACTTATCTCTCTACTTGTGTGGCTTGGTGTTAAGTAATAATAATATTTTGGAACATTTTCACACGCGGCCATCTATAGTAGGCACCTATGCAGTGTGTTTATTACGGTAACCGGACGGTTAAAAAACTACGTACATACTTAGAAAAAAATACTTAGATGGATTTGTTTTTTCAATTAGTTTAGTTATAATAACGGTCACGCCAGGTCCCTAGCGCGGTGGGCTGAGAGCACGGAGTGCCAAACATCTCTGTCCTTTCAAACCTGACGTGCTTCATTAGTTTAGTATACTCCCAGAATCACCCACTGAATATAAAGGCGAATATGAACTATTACCAGTCACCCTGTATATACACATATAAAAGGTGCAATTATTTCAACGCACTGATCTTACGATTTGACACCAACAGCTCCGGTCTTGTGATTGCTCGAAATACAGATGACTGAATCATGCCGCGATTGGCTTTAACGTTGTTATTTTTCAGTGACCCGGTCGCTACAGAGACGACGAGTAACAGCGATACTTGCGTGAACAAGACAGAACATGCATCTGACAAAGGTACATGGAACATGCGATAGGTACATTACATGGATGTATTGTGACTTTTTGTATATTTTTGATACTAGTTACTAGATTTAATGATTATGTGATGGTTATTATTGAATGTATTCAATGTTTTGTTAATGTTGATATATCCAGTCGCAGCGGCACTATCGTCTACCGAACGGGACGCCTACATCCAGAAGTTTGTGGAAGAGTTGGAAGACTGGAAGGAGAGGCAACAGGACCTTTTCAAGTGCCAAGTGAGATTAGCTATTCGCTTGTTTGGGTGTTTTTAAAAGATTTTTACAGTTTAGGCAATTATTTTGATTTTTTTTAAATTATTTAAGAATTATTCAAATGCTTTAGGACTGCTATGATAATTGTAGATATAAATTTTTATTGAATAAATAAAAAAATTATTAATCTAAAATATGTAAATGTACACTCAGAAAATAGTATGTACAATAAAATTATATTATATTTCAAAGCTGAAACGCAAAGAGGAGTATCATTTGGATCTTCTCGCTAAAGAATGGGCGAAGAGACGGGTCGAGCTGGAATGTAAATTGACCAAGGGGATCGAGCAGTGTCGTACCCTGGCTGCGGAGCTCAGCAAGGCCACTGACGACTTCAGACTGCGGGGCTACAGGAACACTGAGAGGGAGAGGAAGGTAGGCCTTGGTATATATCTTAATTATGATGCCCTCTGAAAATATAGGTGATTTCAGTTTTAATTTTATTGTTATGTATGATTTTTTTTAAAAAATGCTTTTTAACTAACAATAATAGAATTTAAAGTAATTAGACAATGACATTAAGGTAATTGAAACAATAATCTACCTCATTATGTAACGAATATTAGAATAATTTTGTCACTTTAATTTTTTATTTTATTATAGCCCTCAGGGAAATATACTAAATAATAATTATACTAATATATATATATATATATACAAAAATCCTATAAATATTTAATCATTATATATGCCCTATCCTCATCTCGTTATCACCACGAGAGCTTTGGTGTGTTTATTTATATGATAATGTATCATGCACGGTTTCAGTTGCTCGAAGCGAAGAAAGCACTCGAAGATCACTACACGGCCAGTTACCAGGAGCTTAGAGAGGTCTCGCAGAAAATGGAGGATGATATGCATCACCAGCTCAAACTGAAAGACATGAGGATCGAGGAGCTGGAGATGAAGGTGGAGCAAATGGCTAAGCAAGTGGAAGTGCTCAAGGTTTATATATTATTTATCATATTGGAGGTTTATTTAGGATTGTAAATAAAAGTATACATAATGCGTGCAC
>DVPR01001301.1:0-11142 GCA_018239345.1 Oxynetra stangelandi | reverse complement strand
CCGAAAACATCGTGTATGTATGAAGAGACTGATGAATGTAGGCGAAGCACGTCAGGTTTGCAAAGACAGAGATGTTTGGTACTCCGTGCTCTCTGCCTGCCCCGCTAGGGAACTGGCGTGATTATTTATTTATTTATTTTACTTGTATTTGAACGATATAGCAATATAGATCTCACTTCGAGTTCACTTGCTGTGAGTAAATAGTAGTGGGATAACACCGAGAATTCACTAATTAAATGTGTTTAGGGAATTTGTAAATAGTTTCTGTATATTTAGAGTTGATGTGTTAATGACGAATTTCAGTTGTTTGTGTGTGTGAGTTTTTGGGTTTTAGTTAGTAAATATTTTGTTCTTGTTCTTTGTATATTTAACGTGAATCAATGGGAACAAGACAATACACACACATTATAAATATATGATTTTTTTCTGGTAATTGTTCGATGTTAATAGTAGGTTTAGATTAGTTTAGTATTTAATATTGTTTCCTATATGCATATATAGCAACCATCTCTTTTACATCGGTGAGCACTTTTTGTCGCATATTAAATTCTTGTGCTAAGAAAACTTAAAATATAAGTTGAGCTGAGCTCCCCTCCACTATATAGTTGGCACCAAATATGCCCCAGAAATCCGGAAGCCATCAACAAACACGCAAATAACGCGTGCTTTAAGGAAATTCACGCATCCTTTCACGCCACTTAACAGGGCGGGACTTATAAACTGCGGTTGACGTTCCAAAACAAATTTGCGTAACCAAACAAATCCTTACTCCCTTAGAAAAAAATATATCAAGCAGCTTCCTTAGTAAAAATATCATCGAACAACCCTTCGTACATATCACTAAGCTCATGTTGACCTTTAAATAAATTTCATACTGGCATTTAACATACCATTAACTTTTAGGACGTATGAACATTTTACTATACCCACACCTGACCGACTTATTGCACTCTGAACATGGGAACGATGAATATAGAAGGGTTTATCGCTTGAAAATTACTATATATTAAACACTAGATAATGTTCTATCGCATTCTAGTCCTGCCTCCAAGTGGAATAGATTCAGTGCAGTTGAGTATTAATAGTTACATACATATATAGATTTATTAAAAGCGTTTTTATATCGGCCGCCGCTTCATGCCAAACGTACATACATACTCGTATATTGATATCTTGATATTAGTACCGGGGTAGTAACAAGATCTATGAGTCGCACTATACGTGCTATCCTTGATGTATGGATAATTCGATGTTGTTCACAAAGATGTTTCTTTGGATTTTTTAAATTCTGATTTCGAAGTGACAGAGGCTGTACAATGTATATAAAAACGGATGTTGATTTATTTGAGATCCACACTTTGTATTGACGAAGTATTTTTATCGCTCAAGTTCTTGTCACTTGCTCGTTATAGGACAAACCCTTCGAAACGCTTAGCGCATTTGAATGTTACTATAGAAGACACATGTGAGAAATGGTGTGCGAGACATTTGAAGATTTATAATATTACGCGATTTATAATCACCCTTCGCAGCCCGAAATACGTGAAAAGTTGAACAACTTGCAGACGATTAGGTAACCGGTGCTTAGGTAAAATTCTCTTTAGAAATACATTCCTATTCAGATTGTATGTAAATGTTCGGTATGAAGATGAATTAATCGCTATGCAATATCTTCTAAGAATTCACCAACATTTTTGTAAAAATCAATTTTTATTCATACACCGCATATTATACTTTATTTAAAAGCTCTTACAGGATAGTACTCTCGGAATTAAAGTAGTTATAGTTGGAGTGATGGCTATCGAGATAATGCACCGGTGGAAAAAATCTGTCGCATACGTCCTTTTTTCATACGTCCATTTCTTTGCACACGTCCAAATCTAATTCAGCGCAAAATAACTCAGTCGTGCTTCACCTGGTTAGGTTTGCGGAGCCACAAAGTTACATTATAGATCATAGGGGCACAACGAGCGAGCTGAGACAGCAGTTGGCAAGAACTTAGAACAGCTAGTGACTTGTGCAATATTGATGTTTAATTTTGTCATAACCGGAATATGTGTTGTAAGTTTAAAATAGTAAATCTTGAATATATTTCAATTTATCTGACAATTATGGTTCTGATTTTTATTAATCAAACAGGGTTGTGAATAGGATTATTTCCAATTCAACCTATGCCCAATGGTAGCATCATAAATCGCCTTCCCCAACAAATGTATAGTAAAATTTCTATGATGATAGCATCATTGGTGTCATCATTGTCAACATATACGTGTAACCACCTAGTTAGAGTCCTCCTGTTTGCTATACAATAATTTAATTAACTTCATACGAAATCACCCTTGAGGACGTGTCAGCATTTGGATGACGGTTATTTCGTCTTTTAACAAATAGTACGTTTTAGAATTGCAAATTATTATTTACGTGAGCACATTCTTTTTCATTCCGGACATTTTTAGAGCTAAAATTTCCAACTCGCACTCAAAGTCGTCACGAGAATTTGCTTTAACCCAGATATATCGCGGCGACTGTACATTTGGTACACTGCTTGGCACTTTTGCATTATGCGCGTTTTGCATAACACTTAGCCGTACATTCTTGTAGAAAAGTGCACTCCTAATGTTGACTCGTTATTGTGACTTCTTGGTTTTGAAAATCGAAGGACGATCTTGGTTTCAAACATATTAATAAATAAATTAATATGATACACGTTCCATATTAATGAGATACAAATGTGAATTTGGATTATATGGATTGCGGGCACATTTTTCAATTGACGATTCACAAAAGACAATCACGTCATCAATATAAATAAATTTTTAACTAAAACTGTCTTTTGAATTACTTATTCACAAAACGCCGTAGAGCATACATATAGTAAAAAAGGAGTCCATAGCATTCATGAACTGTTGAGTAACATATGATCTACTCGTACGTTGATCCGGTACGCGAATAGCAATTTATTTTTGATCACGATGCCAGTTCTGGAACTCTATTTTCTCCCGACAACAGTCGGATAATAACACTCAAATGTCATTGACAAACAATATGATAAGGCTGAACAAATGGAAATAAAAGAGAATAGAAAAGATAAAATGTATTGAAGCGAGAAATGGCAAAATAAGAAAAAAATATTGAACACAACCAACCGCCTATTGAAAGGTTTTCACGAAGACGTGTATTCAGGATAATCGTACTTGGATGTGAATAAATTTTTCATATCACTTCTGCCATGGCAACGATATTCTATTTGCTTAGGGTTGTCAACCGTTCGAATTTTAAAGAACAGGTTTTTTTTTCATCTTGGTAATAAATTCTTCAATAGTGAAGCCGTAGATTTGTGATGTTTTTTTTTCCAAAAAGTTTTATTTCGATTTACGGTAACAAGGTAATATTTTAAACTATCACAGGCAATCCTCACTCAATAGATCTATCAGTGTGCCTTTTTACAAAAAAGTATGTGTGTATCAAGTTACCATTTGAGAAGTGAAATTGAGGACCCACGAGATCCATTACAGATGCCTTAAAAACTTGAAATCAATGCTGAAACATATATTGTTTCCTGTTGTGAGTTTAACCCAAGAGTTTTTCAAGGGTTTTCAAGAGAGGAGTGAAGGAATTTTTAAGGGTTCGGCACTCTTGCTGTGGCAGGCTTCCACAGCCAAGGTGGCTGCTTACCACCAGGCGTGCCGTACGCTTGATTGCCACCTACATGATATAAAACACCAGTCTTTATTTATTCGTATATTACCTAAAATTAAGTGTCAACCCTATATTAGGTTGGAGCATGGAAGAATATGACTATGATTTAATTCTAGTGCTTACACGGGAGCCAGTGCATTCTTATATTGACTTATATAACAATAGGCGCACTCGGAACATGCAAAGCAACCATTTTAGTTTATATGAATTTTACGGTGACAACCCTAAACGTGAGGCGCTCTGACCCAACGGAGCTAACGCAATAGTACAATTTGAATACCCACCCGTATTACCTCGGTAAGGGTACGATGTAACCCAACTGGACTCGCGCACACCGTTGTGAACAATGTATGCGATTCTTCATCCACGTTAAATGAGTATTCCACGCTAAGACGGGTACGTGAGGCAGTCTGATTTGCTCCGTTCGACAACAGATCTAACCTCTGCCGAGTACTTTACAACCCTTTAATATAAACCTGACAAATTGTAAACTAATCAGTATTAAAGGAGCTCAAGTTGATCGGAGCTGTTGGTGAAGTGGTTAGCGACATCTGAGCTGAGATTCCTGGGATCGATTCCTCGGTTAAAATATTTGTGTGATGAGTAGAATATTTTTCTCTGTGTCTATGTATAAAAAATATAAATAAGTATATATTTTTACTCGTATGTAGTTCATCAGGCGTTTGGTTTCCGTAACACACGGGATGCCTAAATGCTTAATTTGGAATCTAATGGCCGTATGGAGATAATAGTTATTATTATCTATTTATATATTACTATTATTATTACATGCATATTTCTGACTTCACAGAAATATAATCTAGAAGTGATGGTAAAACGGATAATTTGATCCATGTCGTGTCCGTGAATGGCATATCATGCAAAGGTTATTGTGAGTCAATTATGAACTATTGTGGCAAATGTATTCTGTATCGATCCATTCCCTTCGGGTCGCATTGGCGGCTTCTTAAATAAATTATTGTTTGAAACCACCTGCCGTGCGGGCAACATGCTGCTATTATAAGAGACGACAAGTCGTGAGTAGGCTTTCTATTGTTTCTTCGAGTTTTTTTTACGATTTCATTTGTTATTGTTACGGACTTATTGTAAATAGATTTGTTTTCTGTTTCATATCACATGTCACATTAACATTGTAATGAAAGCAAGTATGTAAACGTTAATGTACTCAATGTTTTAATAATGTAAGTACATATATTATCATATATTATAGCGGGGTTCTTTGTTGCAAAGCTCTTACTTCGAAATCAAAATTAATATTTCAAACATTGTTTTACAAATTGTTCATATCATTTAAAATGTTTAAATTATAGAATGACACTTATTAACAAACTGTAAAAATACAACTAAAAAAATTAAAGTTGCTTTTAATCGTAATAAACTATTTACGAGTAAGTATTTGTAATCACAGATAAACATGAAAATAAAACTTATTTAAAAATTGTTAAATAAAAAACAATTACGTCAAGTGTAAACAAGCTGTCACATTTTTGCCGCCATAACTAATTAATACCGGCCATGTCGGTTGTCAAGAAGTGAATATCAGAATTATGAAAGTTCATTTCTTATTCTAATTACGATAACGAACCCCATTCCGTATTCCATATTTATACCTTAATGTGTAATGTTTATACATTAATGTATAACGGTAGGAAACAATTAAAGTTAAGCTTTGTTAGCGCGAGCATATTACGATTTTACGAATTTTTCATAACCACCAAATTAACGGTACTTTTAAATGTTACTTTTTTGTTTGTAACTTCCATGTTACTATTTGGTCAAAAACTATCGAGGGTATTGTCGCTCTACTAATTTCGCCAACAAGGTGTAATTCTTACAGACGATTACAATAGAAATCATTTTAACAATTAGAATTAGGTATTAAACATGAACAAAGGGTTGCACAAAAAATATTAGATCGTCATTAATAATAACCGTTTTTGGACACAAATATGAAAATTTTAAATTAAAATTATATTTGCAATTTAATAGATCGACAATATTTACTACCCATATTTTATAATATTCAATAGAATTTATTTACAATTGGAACACATTTTCTCTCGCCCTACAACCCGTAAATAAGATATTTATGGTATGATCATATTGACTGATTGTAACACAGTCCTAGGTCAATCTAGAACACTCCAAAAATTTACATTCACTCAAGTCCTGCAGTTATTGGTATCTAGTCTTAGGGGAATTCAATATATTCTGAACTTGTATCAGAATATCATAGCAGCCGGTTATAACATATATATTTTAGTATCTTTGTTGAATAAAAAAATAAAAATAATAAATGAATTATATTATTATAATAATAAATGAGTTCAATCTATACATTACTTTTAAATTCATCAATAGGTAGGTATATAGCGTTACTAGGCATTTGCACAACATTTTTGAATTACTGAATAAATATTTTATTTTTATAAAACAATTTAATTTGTATTTCAAAGGATTACGAGTGAGCGATCGTTTCGAAGTGTGTTTTCAAAACCATCTCCATAAATCCAGCTTCTTAAGTGTACGTCAAGTTTTAGATTTGCGGAGGCAATTTAAATATTTCATGGAGCGCAATATTCAAATAGGTACCTACTACATGGGACGCACTTAAACAGCCCGTTTTTTTTTCTGAATAGAAATTAATTTCTCAAATGAAATGTTATTAATAGGAAATGGCAAACTTTAATCAAATCTAGTATAGTATAATATTGCGGAGGTCGTTAACCTTTTTATTTACATTAAAATGATCGAATGCATTTTGATGTGGCCGCGACAGTTTTGGTTGTCTCACACAACACAGATATAAAGCAACTTATTTTTCAACAATTTTTCTATTATTAAATCGTTTTTTAATACATTATTTTTGTTTCTTTTTGCACTTATTCTCACGTCAATAATATCCATACATCGTTTTTTCATCGAGCATCTTAAGCTTTTTTGTAATAAATATAGCATTTTATGTCAATAACTTTATTGGTATTATAAGTGCAAGTATAAAATACGTGGTGTGTTTGCGGAGTGGTTATACAACACTACTTGTTTGTATTTTTCCCTTTAAAATGCCGTTGTAGCAAGTGACGTCGTAGATTTATTTAATATTACCTATATTTATATACGAGTATATCTAATTTAATTATTACCTTTAAAAATATCCAAATATCCACGTGTCCCAGTTATCGATCCAAGTACTGGTCTTCGCCTAACTTATTGGTACAATGGTTACTAACTCTGCCCGGCGGAGGTTGTGGGTTCGATCCCCATCCGGAACAAATATTTATTCTGGGCCAGGGTGTAAAATGATCTTTAAAAATACCTAGAATATATATGCACACAACATATGAATGTGTGCACGTTTGTGTTTATGTATGGGTATATGTATGACTGTATCGGCTATCTGTCCTGAGTGTATGCGCGTGTGTGTGTTCTTCTTGATAGTATTATTATTATTATTATAAATGAAGAAAATGTATTAAACTCGTACTTTTTGTACAACATAGATAGATATAAATACATGAATATTACGATCGGACGCTTCGACGTATTCTGCAATGTCAGTTGTGTGGAGCTTCGCTTCCACCGGAAGTGGCTTGTCATTTCCGGTTGCGGTGCTTCTGCTGTACGCCATTATACAGTATCTGCACTCCGTTTAAGTGCTCGTGAAAGAAGTTTTGCATTTCACAAGAGGTAGAACATGTTATGGTTGATTGTAAGGAAGCCGCCAGCCGCGAGTAAAAAATATATCGTGGCTTAAAAATATGCTTTTATAGCTAACAAATAGAAAATGTTTTTTTTATATGGCGGGTTCGTTCTATGGTGATATAAGATTCACTGGTTTATTAATAATAATTTTAAAATATCTGACAATATTACAATTAAAATTTAGTTATTAACAAAATAATCAATTTGAGCGTAAAAAGCGTGGATCGATCGCTAAATGCACCGCCACAAATAGAAATTAAATTCATACAATACATAAATGAAATGCCTACATAATGTGTCAATATAACCAAAATATGTTTACAACAGATATAGGGCAATAGTTAAGCAACGACAATAGCAATAGCAACAATACGAGTAGCAATAGCAACAGTTCTACACGATGTAACTTTTGTCCAAAGTTATACAGTTGAGTTCGTCCTGTCCTCCAGTCTTGTCCTATAAACCGAGGTGCGCACAGAGAAACGAATTTCCATCTTACACCGCGTCACGTGTACCGCTACCGGAAATGGCAAGCCACATCCGGAGGAAACGGCACGCTCGTCCGATTGACGTTACGAAACACTTCAATAGTCCACTATGCGATTCGTCTCTGTTTGTTACAATTGTATACGCATGTGTTTATGTGGAGTATATGGATATGTAGAGAATTAAAAGGATTATGCATATTTTTAACAGTAAAGATAACATTGTGAGGAAGTATGCGCTACTTACAGTTGTCCATAGTGTTCTCTAAGGCTTGTGTATTATTATGATCCGCACTTGGTCAGCGTGGTAGTTAGAATAAACTGGAACAATTTGTAAACAACTTGGAACAATTTTCGATTGTAAGAACTGTTCGTGATTATTAGAACAGTTTGCGATACTTAAAACAGTTTGTGGTTATAATCATAATTTGTGATTATTAGAACAATTTGTAATTATTAGAACAATTTTTGATTACTGGAATAATTTATGTTTTATATGAAGAGTATGAATGGGATCGCTGTGTGAAATATTGAATAACACGGATACTAACAATGATCTCCAGAGCTATTAGCATAAATTTATTCTAGATACAACTCAATGCATATCCGTACACAAAACCTACTCATTAAAAACTTTAATACACTAAGACAAAACCACACATTACCACTCAATTGTATATAACAGTCCCCACCCCCTGCACCCCCCTTCCGCCCGCTTCCTCACCGCAATTTAATGAGACTAAGCAAAGTTATATCAGATTATCGATCTAGTAGGACGTCGTAGCTCAGAAAGTTCCACTGGCTCCAACAAAGAACTGCCGGCGAAAGTGACTCGAACTGCGTGTTTCGATGTGTTAACACTTATGGTGGTAACGGAGATATAAGCTCGTGTGTTTGTTCCGTTCAAGATTCGAACGGGCTTGGTACTTTTTGTGTTGATAGCTCATATCGCAAGTTAATTTTAACACGAGACACTTTGCCTTGTTTTTATTATACAAACTGTATATACCTTATTGTATCAGGCATTATATAACTATACCAGGCATTACTACATGAGTCATTATATTATTATACCAGGTATTAATTACTTTGCAGAAATCCATCGTCAATCAATTAAGTTTAATTTAACGATTTCCAATAATAAGATATTATTGCGAATAACTTATACTTAATTTTCTATACGGATCTGTACGGTCTTAAATCTGTTTTTCTTTGTTTGAAACTGAAAACAACTGAATGACTGACACACAAACACATATACATATATAGAGTAAAATTCGAATTTTCTTCACAATTTCTATTACAAAATCACACCATCGATGTTAGAAATATTGCAATGTGTCCCGGCCCTTCAAACTCGCATAAAAAGATGTTACACACAGTCACACTGACAAGCGCTGCAAATGTCTCTTACAACGCCGTGCAGAATAAAACCATTACTGTTTTGCAAAAAATTTAACGCACCTTTATCTGAGCTTTTAATTACATATAATTATGAATTCTACTAAGGCTTTTTTAAACATGAGTAAATAGACATAACAATCTAGTTCCCAGTGATGAACTTTATCAATAAACTCTAGTTAAACGTCAAAAGAAGTTGGGGTCAAAGGAAAGGTAGGTATACAGTTTTTGAAGTCGCCGTTAAGACTAATTACTTTGAGGGGTTGTGTTTTACTCCAGAAATCTACTATAAGTGTTACATAATGAAACGCTGTAATATTAAAATTAATATATTTTCCAAATTAATGGAGAGATTTTATTACGAATCAAAGAGAAAATTTATTTCTTTTCAATTTCTCATGATATTAGGTACAATGTAAAGACTTTTTATGTCGAAAGGACTAATTATGTTAATGTCAGCACTAGCTGTTGAGTTAGGAACATTGTTTTTAATAGAGATTGTAGAGTTATCTTTTGTAGTGACCCTTTGACTTCTAGGAAATTGGTAGTCGCCGTCGCTCGTGAGGAAGTCGGATAGCTCCTAAGTTAGTCATACGCTACTTTAAATCGGTACATAATTTGACTATAAACATATAGTTATACAATCCCAAAAAATTTTGTTATTAAACAGTTTTTTAATTTAGAAAAAGTAAACACAATGTTTCAATAATTAAAAACTGTGTTGATTGTGTTTTCGCGTCCTCAAATCGATTTAAGGCGTCGTTTAATCTATCCTCAAATTTTCTTTCATTAATACAAAGTTTAGGCTGTTTATCGGCTTTCAGATGATTTATCATAAAATAATTCAACAGCTGCCATCCTAAACGAAAAACAAAAGTATTTAAGAGACGACGATAAAACCAAGCATTACTTTTCGGAATTTTAATTTGGACAATCTTATAAGAAGATTAAGTACGCAAAGAAAACTCTCTACTAATTAAAAAGTCAAATAAAAAAGGGGGAAACAAATACTTGGGAGCCAAATAAAAGTTTTAAGCTCATTTTTGGACTGATCATTCAAAATCCGTGAAGCCAGTGAGAAAGATTATGTTTGAGGAAGAATTCTTACTCAGGACAAAGTTTGTATTATTCTCAGCCAGACAGGTCTAAGTCATTGTGAAGGTATCGAAACAAATTGCGCCTAAAGTATGGGTAGCGTATCGCATGTCTAAGGATTCATTCTTTAACTACAAAACGCAACGGATGCATTCTTTAACTACAAAACGCAGACTCTTTCTTGGATACAGAAGTCCTTAGCTTATCCGTAAACAATAAATAACTGGAGCAATAAGCGAACGATTTAATAACTACCCCATGTTATTTTAACGATTTTTTTTTCGGAAAATATATACGCTTCTGTGTTATTATTCCACACGTTTAGAAGCTTAACACCCATCGCCGCTAATCTTAGGACACCAGAGGCACTGCTGCTCAGCGAAAAGAAAT
This sequence comes from Oxynetra stangelandi, assembly GCA_018239345.1. NCBI lineage: Eukaryota > Metazoa > Arthropoda > Insecta > Lepidoptera > Hesperiidae > Oxynetra > Oxynetra stangelandi. The sequence goes on along the minus strand of DVPR01001301.1, from coordinate 349 downwards.
GCGATAACTCTGCATGGCTATTACTATCACCGTTATACTTTAATACATAAGACTCTCTTAACTGGAGATCAACGGTATAGAAAACACTAGAATTTTCCATCCATTTTAATAACAAAACGCAGGACAAACTTATACTTTCGACGATTTGAGAATGCATGACGTCGTCGCAAAGAGCTTTCATAGCCTCTAAGGAGCGCCATTTTCATAAATTAACATATTACAGGCTGCCCGCCATGCACCTCCTTTCATGTGACTATCCATCTTACCACATCTTCACATACTTCTCTCGCTACATCCACCATACTATCTCTCAAAACCTTCCAACATTCATCAACGCCTAGGTTTGTGA
>DVPR01001300.1:0-11145 GCA_018239345.1 Oxynetra stangelandi | reverse complement strand
ATTGGTTTTAATATTACTTTTGTTTTTTTTTTATGAATTTTTCAAATTCGCAAAACTCCGAGGCCCACCCGTTATTTCGCTGATAAATAATTTATCACCCATATTTTTTAGTTTACACAAACAATAAATTAGAATTCAAATGATATTAAGCGGTTATTGTCAACCCTAATTATTTGTATCTAATCCCATGGCTACAAGTATTCTGACATCCCTTAGCTGGGCATAAGTATTCTGTCGAGTGTGCATTGGCAGATATATGAGTTAGAAAGAAACCTATTTACCGAAGGTTTTTAACCCACTCCGAGTCCTCTGATGGGGTTAACCGACTGTTGCCTTCCGATAACAACTAGGACCGACTGCTTGCCGTGTTCTACGCAGCGGGATACCCATGCGTATAAGGAGAAGCATACTTTCCCAATGCCACTATCGGCCACTTATCCAAGTATCCACTGCGCATGGCGTTGCCTTACTTTACTGATCGCTTGCAATCTGTAAGCGCCTCAGGGCTGCCAGCGCTTTCATCTGCATCGCCAATTTGAATATTCGTAAGAATCAATCAAGCTTAGTTTACATTTACATAACACAAATACATATTTGTTACATAACCTTATTAAATCAAATATACATTCTTAAATTTTGAACTGATCGAATATCGAAATTATAAATCCTGCTCAGTTTCTACAAAGGGAGCAGTATATAAATTTGTGCCTGCCTGTTACATACTACGTATATGCATACATAACTACTTATATAGATATATATCTTGCACGAATATAATGCACAAAACGGGCAGTAAAAAAAATTAAAGTATTTTATAGAGAAATATATGTGACGATAAATAAAGTTGACATGACTATATACATATGTGATAGGGTCAAACATGACACGCATACATTCCACGACCACAGCGTCTGAACGCTCGATCGATTGATAAAAGATAACATTCACATTTCCCACACAGCACGAACATGTTTCTGCGTGTGCAGAAAACTAGTATTGCATATAATAATGTTGATCAATCCTGCCATTTGTTTTATCCGCTGCATATAACAACCTATACATAAATACCTAATAAATAACTTCTACATCACATACGTCCATCTGACTCCAATCTAGGTAGTGCCAGTGTTATGGTAACCACAATTAATTAACCATATACATATGTTCATATACTTACATATGTACATATATGTTTTTTTATACTCAGACATATAACATGCTTGTGCTTATCACACACACATTTATCCCGAATTGGAATAGAATCGATGACTCCCGAGACACCAGACAAATTTACTAACCAGTGCATCGACTGTGAAGTTAGCACAGTAATGAACGTGTATACTTATTTACTATGAATACGACTGCACCATGAATTACGAAGTAAAAACAACATGCAGGCTTCGAGGATTAAATAAAATTCATAAAAAGTAGATTCATTACTACTAATTAATTATTCACGAGGGTGTTGCAAAGAGGTGACTTAAAAATACATTTAACAAACCTGCGAACGAAATGCTTATCAATTGTATTACTGTTTGTTACTTACACGAGTACGTACTACTCTTACTCTCTTTGTTATATCTTCTTATCAAATCAATAAGAGTGTTTTGTGTGGAGTTCATTTACAGACAATAAATTTGTTTATATTATTGTACTGAGGCCAAGTACAAACAGTTTATTGTACATTTCATTAAACTAAGGGCATTTACAAACAGTGTATTGAAACTGTTTTTTTTTAAATAAGAGCATTTAAAAACTGTCACTTGTACATTTTATTGAAATAATAGCATTTACGTTAATTGTACATTTTAATAAAATAAGGGCATTTACAAACAGTTTATTGTACTCTTCAGTACTTAGATATTACGAGGTGGTACAGCTTATGCGCTAAGTGCACGTTATATTGCACAAACTAGCTGATGGTGATCAAATCTCTCATCAGAGCCGTAGGGTTCGATCTAGATCTGTCCATTTAGCACGGTCTTGATGCGCCATTTTTTAGCTATTTCCAGCTCAGACCAATCGTGGTAGCTTGTTTTTCAATAGATCGCCTCCAGATTACGGAGGCCCGGTTTACGTCGCTAGCTGATTAACTCTTGAGGCTTTGTTTCAGTTTGCTATAGGGATAGATTTCTAAGCATAAGCTCAAATGAGAAATGGATATCAAGTGATGATGTGCTACTGCCCCTAACAGCTTGGCAATGTCGTAAAGAACAGTGAAAAACATAGAACAATATTATTTACCTGTTACATGTTTGAAACGTTTAAATAAAACGCTTTTTATGTATGTATGTATAAGTATACTTTTATCTTAAGTTTATGAAAAATCTAAAAACCATAGCACAGACTGCTTGGTTTCAGATGAAATGACCGTACTTGACGATGGTCCAGGAATGTTTATCGATTTGATTTAATTAAATTTATCGCAAATAAACGCTGGTGTATTCACTAAGCCACCATTTTGTTAATCTTTTGTTTTATATTGTTTTCGTGGGCGCGTATATCAGCTGCATTAATATCTTGTTCTGAAGCGATACAGTTTACTGTTAACCTGTGACCCTATAAAGACAGAAACCCATAATGCAATGGTGTCTGTACGTCACGTACGACTATCTATTGTAGAAGACCGCTATTAACCTTATTCCTTTGTTTACGAGCCGCGTATAACAAGGAACGATTATTGAGGATTTAAATTAACATATTGATTTATTTCATTGATTTTTTATTTATTTTGATTGCTCAAAAACTCGGAATGCAATGAACAACGACGAAATGTACAACTTTATTAATATGAACAAAGATGCGTTTATACAAGTGACTTATAAGGTGCGTTTATATAAACATTGATCAGAATGTAATAAAATTTTAAAGTTATTGGAAAACTTGTTATGATAAAGAAAATTGAGAAGACATTTATATACGATGAAACATATACGTTTAACCGTAATCTGATCCAATTATATCCAAAAATAAATTTTATGTGTGCGTATATTTTTAAAAACTGTTCATAAAGAAACAACAAAATCATTATAACGGAAACCCAACGACCCGTAATCATGTCATTTTTTATTTCTTTCCAAACTGGTAGTGTCATTTCGATAGCCATTCAGTTTAACATGTCATTTTGGTCCTGACGTAGAGTTTAAAAGTAAATAAAATAGGTGAAAAATAAAGGCTACGGCACTGGATCTATTTAAAAGACAATACTATGCCATTAGTGTTTAAATATAATTTTGAAAAATAATTGCCGTCGCGGACTTAATTTCATTTTAAAATTATATACTTTTAAAACTCATCCTGCACTTTATACCTACATATAATTACGATTTGAAATAAGAAAAAAGTCTCTATTTAATAAGAAAAAACTAAGTCGCAGTGTTCAAAACAAACTCCTCCTGTACACATTGAAATCATTAGCCGACTAGATAACACAAAAAAAAGTTCATTAGGTACATGCGCTGTACATACATAGTTGTGGCAAACAATAAATCTTACTGTTCAATTAGTAATGGTGCTGTAAATGGCCAGTTACAGAGTTACAGCACCATGAGCTGTGTAAAAAGCTGCTTCACGATGCTTACTTCCGTATGTCGTGGTGCAATTGTGGACTTAGAGAGAACAAAATACGCCTAACATTTAATGTAGTTAACTTTTGTTGACTTTTTATGCATATATTTGTAATAGCAGTTTTTTTATTTACCATAATCATGTTAATTGTTTTATTAAATAAGATATTAACATGATTAGAGAAAAACGAAACTAAAAGTTAAACGATACACTTCTAGAAAACGATAATTAAGATCTATAATAACACAATCATAGTTTGACCTTTTAAAACTATACAAAAATTTATATATGTATTAGTAAAAAAACATATGCAATAGTAGATACAAAACAAAATGTTATGTATCTACAAGTCAACAGTGAATAGGCACTTTCTAAGCAAGCGTGTTTCATCCTAGGCTGCGTCCCGCTTTCCATCAGGTGGGATAGCAGTGAAACGCAAGCCTATAACTAAATAAAAATATATAAAAAAAGGTGATGAAGTAAGCTTTTGTTTCACCTTGAATTTGGACTCCGAATGTATTCGCAAAATGCACGCACCTCAACGCCATAAGTAGGTTTCGATTTGCAACTAATGATATATAGCATGTTCATATAATCCAGACAACACGTTCTAACCATTCTTAGTATGAACGACCGCACGTCAAGTCCAATACCATGTGCTAAGTACTCCGAGCTCATTACCGTGTTCCATCTATCAGTTCGTAACAGCCGCTAAATAACCAATCTCACAACACTGTCAAGTTGCTATTGCACAGTGCAACTAGCACGCTGTAGCGAGCAATTGCTTCGTATGAATTCAGTTTATTGTTGTTTATTGATTCATAAAAAATACAGTCAACTCGCTTGATAGTAGACATTACTTGCATCGGGATAATTATCAGCATTTATTCTCTCTTCTTTGACGAGCGTTTTCATCTTGCGACAAACCCTATGTAATAATAATTCGGAACTATTTAGCGTGATAAAACCTACGGTGTGTAGGTTGCCTCAGAATGAGTTCCGTCCGTCACGATATTTAATTTTTAACACATCCCTGCAAAGTGTGAGGGTGAAAACTAAACCATTATGTTTTGACAATAGCTGAAAATCTGAAATGACTAATTCATACAGCGAATAGGTATTTATTTCCTATAATAACACTACAACACTATGTAATTGATCGCTCTTGCATAAAAACGAATACACAATCTTGCAGGCAAATCTTCGATAAAAAATAAGAAACATCAATACTTGCATGTGCTGACAATCTAGTTATTATAAATAGATAATAATATAAAGCATTAAAGCTATAGGAACACTACAACACTATGTAATTGATCGCTCTTGCATAAAAACGAATACACAATCTTGCAGGCAAATCTTCGATAAAAAATAAGAAACATCAATACTTGCATGTGCTGACAATCTAGTTATTATAAATAGATAATAATATAAAGCATTAAAGCTATAGGAACACGCTAAGAAGCAGTCCGATCGATCTTGGTTAAGAATTCACGATGTTGGCCGATCGGAGGATATGGACGCATATTTTTCACAGTACTTAAGGTATCGGTCATTGACCATCCGAGTGTTTATTTTGTCACGACGTTCTTGACCCACTTAACGACTTTTATTATAATCCCAACCGGTTATAACAGCAAAATATTTCTGCATCAGTAACAATATAATTAGCATATTCGAATACGCGTTGGCTGATGTCTCCAAATATTTGAATGTCTAACGATGCCTCCGAGAGGTGACGTGATGGAATTCAAATTCGATTCGCGCGAACAGTGTTCTGTGTTTAACGACGAATGATTAATGATTTATTTGATGTTAGCATATTGTGGTTTTTAGGTGACTTCATTTAACGTGTACACTGAGTTTGCGTTTACGTCACAAACGTGTCCCATTTGAATGCCAATGATGCGTATTAGGAGAACTGTTTAATATCAGTGTGTCACGTTATCATCCGTGTTAACTGTTTTGATTGAATAATTATTTATTTATGCTCACACTGCTCAGTAGCGACGACAGTTGCTTGCAGATAATGTGTTGTTTTCAGGTTTCGTTTTAAAACTGGCAACACTATTTCTAATGACCCTCTATCTGACAGTTAAATGTTTATTTGTAGTCAGTAAGTTTTGAATTTACACCATGACTAGACTTTACCCTAATAACGCTTGCAAATGGCGTGAATTGATTTTGAAAATCATGGAAAACTGTACGTACATTAAACAAAAGAACTGGAAAATTTAATCGAATTTTCTTTTACTTATACTTAATTAAAACTCGATATCTTTATGGTCCTTTAAGAATCCTATCGGTAGCGTGTTTAACCTCGGTTATATTATTTTTTTCTTTCAATTATTTAAAATATATAAACCTTTATTTTCTCTTTCTTATTTATTATCGGACACCGAAGAATACTTTAATTTACTTTCGACAATGCTTATTACACCAGTACTCTACTCTGTCCCATTAAGTGATAATACACCTCGTTAAATACTCCTTTCAGAATTATGTTTTTATACCATAAAAACTACGCATCGATTAAATTCAATTACAGACCATTCGCGTTATTACGCACAACACCTTTATTACAAGAAAAAAGACGATCAGAACTACGAATATTTTTCCCTTACTTAATGCAAAATTAGCAGCAGGGCAACACTTATATTGTTTTATTTCTTTTTTCAATTTGCGGCATCGCTAATCATTTAAAATGGATAACGACATGATAGATGATTCCTTTTAATTTTTATTTTTTCAACTTGTTCGTAGCGAGCCAGTCTCATTGTACCGAGATGGTCAATTAGCTGTTCGGAACAGCTACCAGTCATTACGGCGTGAGACAAAATGTTCAATATAATCGTATGTCTTATCTTTTATAAGATACACAATAATATCACATTGTCCATAAGCTATTATATATACTCTTTTCTTTGAAACATGTTCATTAGAGTAGTTTTAATTGATTAACTAATTAATTTTCATTATAATTAACATGATTTACAAATATAAAATTAATTACACACTGGTAAGAAAGTGAGACCAATCGTTGGTGTTATCTAAGATTTTCATTAATAATATAATATTATGATAACATTAAAAAAGGGAAGATAGGTTAATATGACTATCCTCAGCTGTATTTTTTAATTAAATGCTAACAGTACAGTTTGATATGCGAATCCCATTTTTTTTTTTTTTTATAAAAACCAGTTCCGAAGCACGTTCTAGCTAATAAAACATTTGTGCCAAAAAGAATATAATTTATAAGACTTAAAACTAAATGTCGCCGTTACCTCCTTGTTTTGCCTTTTCCATAATATAAAACCACTTTGCTCTACAGTATATATTTAAAAAATAAACATACGTGTTACAATTTTTTTATGAATATGAAGATTAACACTGAATACGTAAATGATATATTTTTCTGGATCGAGAACACCAAGTTATTTGGATCCATGGGAGCCGCCAGCGGGATGCAGGAGGGTGCACTTGCACCCCTCTATCAGGAAATAAAATACATTGAAACAATTTTTATTCAATTTGGACTACTAAATTATGTTCATAGTTTTGCTTATTACATTTTGATGTGCGATACCCACTAAATTAATACCTTCACGATTTCTAATTCGACATTACATTTGTGTTCATAACATACTTACATGTATAATCTATCTTTTATATTTACTTAGGTAATAATTAAATAGCCGTTACGCCAGGTCCCTAGCGGGGTAGGCAGAGAGCACGGAGTGCCAAACATCTGTGTCCTTACAAACCTAACGTGCTTCGTCTACATTCATCAGTCTCTTCATACATACACCATAGATGAGCCTCCCTGAAAGTAACCCTGTCGGCGCCCATGTTAGGATATATTATCCTTTATTTGTACTTAATGTAGCCATATAAACCAATATCACTATACTATTGTATGTAACCAGATAATCATAACAGCTGCCAACTGGTTATAAGCCGGTTGGAACTAGTTCGAACCGGCTAATATATTTCGAGAACCCCGTCCGAGTGGGATGCAAGATGGAGTGTTAATTGCTGCATAGCTCCTGGTTCGGTTGCTAGGCGATAGTAATGAGAATGTCTCATTTTTAATGTCATATGTAAATAATAACTTTATATGCACGTAAATAATATAAATTACCACCTGCCAGTGCGGTGTTTTTATATAAAATGGGCATTTTTCTTGAGACGCACACGATCATGGTGTGTTATTAATACGCGTCTGTAATGGTGAACATGTTCGACTTCCGGTCTTAGATCAATGTAGCTATTAAATAAAACGTTTGTTGTTTTTTTTTCTCAAATATAAAATTATCGTATGTGAACATACCATGATTATATAGACAGTAATCTATAATGATTCTGATTGAACATAAACCATTTAAAAAGTGTATACTTTTTAAATTATATTTCGTTGATTAACATGTAGAGATCGCTGAACGATTTTTGACATCAAATTATTATTACCTATACTACGATCATATTCTAATTGTTGATAGAAACCAACTAATTTTAGAACAAATTCTGGAAAGAAAGCAATCAACATGTGCTAGTTACTCTTACATTGCGATAAATCTTGATGTAATGCTCTTGCAGGACATTGCAATTTGCAGCTTACTTCCGTCAACTGTATTAGTCGGCTCTTGGGGAGCTAATTGTCGTGTAAACAGCTTGTCATGGCGGCCGGCGGCTGGTGCGAAACGTGACGTCACTCAACACCGTAATGTACAGAATTTGTAAGCGTCTTATGATTGAAACGAATTAATGTTGTTATAAGTTATTCGTTCATTGAGATATATGCTAAAGATGGGATCTGTTATATTTTTGTTATGCTGCTTGCAATATTCGAAAATGGAAAGCGCGGTGCCTTGCCATTAACAAAAAAAAGTTCTTTAAATATTGCCAGTTTAACGTATAACATTTACCCGTGCACGAAGATAAACAAGATAAGGCGCGAATGGGAAAAAGTTTGAATTTATATGGTTGATTAGGCGCGGCGCCGACTAACTTGTGTTGATATAAAGCGTTCTCATTTTCAATGTAGAACAGAACCTGATATGTATTCGCACTTCGTTAACATATTTACGCTACTCCCACCTCAGTGGAACGTTTTAGCCGTGCGACAGTTTCTGTGCCTAATGGCCGCCATTTATAAAGATCATCGGCGATACAAAAGATTTAAACGATGCGCGCTGGACCCGAATAGAGAATATTATTATAAGTTGCATTGCGCATGCTACGTGCTGCATATATAAAAGATGTATTTGTACACTGCTGGTTTTTTGTTAAAACAAGATAAGTAAGAGTCACTTAAGTTCAACGTTTATAAACTTTTTGTTTTCACTTTTAGATATATAAGATAAGACATATTGTATATTTCTTAAACGTTTTATGATAAAAGTACTTGCAACTGAACTGAGGCCAGTATATAATTAAGACATGAAAAAATTATCAAAAAGAATTTAAGCTCTTTGTATCGTTTATAAAAGGTTTTTATGCCAGTAAATGTCACAAATTGTTCCAGGTTTGTTCGATTAAGAATTTAAATTCACAATTACAATGATTGTAATTACACCCAAATTACAATTGCATACAATCTGTGCTAAATTACAATTACAGACACGGCACGATAATTCATAGTTAGCCTGTATCGTGCCCGAAACAATTATTACTGTTTACACGTAATGTAATAGTCTAATTGACAAGCAGCCTAATTATTCTTTACACCTGGTCATAAAATATCAACTCCTCTGCCTTCATTAAAACTTCCTATATTCATAGTCATACTCATAGTAATTTAGATTTTAAATATTAATAATACCGTGATAATTATATATGTCATCGTCATAATAATACCGTTATAATAATAATAATAATACGCCAAGTCCATTACGGGATAGGCAGAGCAACGAGTGCCAAATATTCATGTCCTTCCATACCTGACGCGCTTCGTCTACATAATATCAGTCTCTTCATAGGTATTAATTATCATACATTTAAAAGTTAATTACATTTGCGTGAATATTTTGCGTTTTGAGTTTCGTGATCCCAGTGGAATCTCTTACCAGGACGACTAGTCTTAATTTGACTTGGATCCTGGGATGACTAGGCATCCGATACTAGTCAAAAGAGTAATGTGACCTCGGAGACCTGAGGTCTCACCTGGTCTATATATGACAGATAAAACAAATGAAACACCTAGTAAACAACAAGCAGCTCTGAACGAGTTCTCAATGTAGACATTTTAATCCGAGACCACTTGCACTCGATTTATATTTTTTTTTAAAAGAAAAGAATGGCCGCAAAGAAAATTACAACAAATTCACATAGTTACATGTACACACTATTTATAAACTCGACGCGGGGATGAAGAATTAAGAATCTGCGGTCGAACAGCGCAATGACCGCTGCGGTTTTTGTAAAAAAAATAAAAACAAAACTTAAAAATGTCTACGGTTATTTATATTTCTATCAAACGCAATGAAGGAATGATACTTAGCGAGTATTTGCTGCGGTGGCGCGGCTGCTCTTAAGTTTATTACGTTTTGCGTTAAAGGTCCAAGTTTTGATTTACACTATTAAAACGATTACTTTTAAAAACAATTTCAATAAAAAAAAATAAAAAAATTAAGTAACTGCTTGTTTAAGTCAGATTAAAAAAAATGTTTTAGTCAGATTAAAATAAAATTTATTTTTATTTATTTATTTAAAAAAAAAGTAAATAACCGTCACACCAGGTCCCTAGCGGGGTAGGCAGACAGCACGGAGTGCCAAACATCTCTGTCCTTGCAACCGTGACGTGAAAAAAGTATATAATAAATATTAAAAGTAGGTATTCATAACACTGTAATTAAACGGTAAATTGTCAAATCGTTTATAAAAAAAACAGGGCATCGTATTCAATTTGTATTTTATTCGAAGCTATTAGCATACTCAAATGCCCTCACAAAAAGGATAAAAAAAAACGCTACAAATATTTCATAAACGAGATTTGTTGAATCGCAAATGAACGTAAAAAGAAACGCTAGAAAATATTATGACGTCTCAATAGTTCCGAAGTGTTTTGCATATCTTATCTATACAAATATCCCCTGCGCTTCTTGTATTTAAAATGTGGCAAGAAACGTTTCCTCAGCACGGCGGAGTGCGCATATTTTAGCAGATTTGCGCGCCGAGCCACCCGCGGCGCCGTCACAAGCACGAACTAGACATCGCACGGAAGCTTTATCGGAACTTTGCGTTGCATGAATAGGAATGCATTAGGACCGCTCTGTCATTTCTACAAAATATTATGCCATTTAAATTTCCACACAATGAATGGTGCATTTCAAAAGTTCTAGCATCCGGAGCCGAGTGAACGGCTGTCATTTTCAGCAACTTCGCCTAGAATTTTTAATATAAACTTAAGCTTCTTCTTAGTATAAAAATACAGTTTTATGATAAATATGTTGTATTTTATTTTATTGCAAAACTCTTTCACAAAAACAAAAGTGTGTGTGTACTTATGTACGCGCGTTAGAAGTTATACTGCTTTGGCGTAAGAAGATAACATTCTTTTTTTAAAAATTATATGTCGCC
>DVPR01001299.1:0-11145 GCA_018239345.1 Oxynetra stangelandi | reverse complement strand
GCACAAGGATTTGTTTTGTGTCTGGGTGTAAAATAATATCTATTTAAGTATCTATTTTTAAGTATATATGTAGTTTATCAGCCGTTTGGTTACCATAACACAGGAACTTAAGAACCTACTTTGGAATCAAATGGCTGTGTGTGAAGATGTCCCAAGATATTATTATTACTATTATTATTATTACATGTCCATCTATGAGTATCTGTCCATATATAAATAATATACATATTTTTATGTGACATGTATTTTTTTCATTCCTTATATTTTGCTATAACACCACATTAACGTATCCTCTATAATTATGGTATACAATATTTTTTATAACATACCGTACTAAGTACATGAAATGCTAAAGATAACTAACTAAACACCTTAGTGAATTAATTACACTATCTAAACTTTAACAGTTACTGTGTATGTTGCTAGCACATAAAAAAAATAGACTTACTTTGAGTTAGAAATGTATTTTGATATGAATCGTAAATGGAAGGGCAATGCCAAATCAAATCACTCCCATGACCTTAAGAGTCATATTTTTCAAGGACATACAATGAACTTTGCAACACACATTTGAATATTGATTGTGATCTATGATTATTTCATAATCTACTACGTATGGAGCGACGAAAGTAGTAAGCACTTACTTTTAATATCAGCATATTTATGAGACACGGCAACAGTGTCTCTATTTTCCATCATCCATGCGAGCCGTTGATTCATAACATACAGAGTGCCGTCGCCCTTCTTGTACCTCACGTGCCCTATGCTCAGCAACACATCCTCCGAAGAAGTAGTCATTTTGGACATAAAACTTAGGAGTTTCAAGTACACAGCTTCACGAACTTATCAAACTAACTTTATTCAGCCTGGTCCGTGCCTACGAAAACTGTTTAATTCACATCAATTTGTTCTTATACGATTATACTTTTCGTGTATGCTTACCACCTGTATCATTCAACATACAGATCTGTTGTTCGCGTATCAAAATCAAAGAATTATGAAATTCTACCTACAAAAAGCACATCGTCAGAAAACCATTTGCGGTTTTGTTTGACAAAATGTCAAACACTGTGGATGTGTTGTCATACACAAATGAGGAAATAAAATTAGTAAACATTATAAAATATGAAGATGTTCGCTAGACTAATTTGGAAAAATTTAAGATAATTAAGATATTTCCATTCTATATAAATTTTAGTAAGTATGAGAAAGTGTCTGTATGTATAAATGTCATATAATAAAATATATTTTCAATAACCCTATTCCCCATAGAAAATATAAAAGCTTGGGATGATTTAATCACTATTTAAATAATCATTATTAAATTCATTCTGCCAGCAGATGTCTGGTCAATCGAGTTATTGTACTATTTCAACGATTGTTTTATATGTCACGTATATAGCATCCACACCCACACTATGCCGCTTAATTTTACAGACATGAACAAACCTTTATAAAATTAAATAATATATTCGCGCGAAGCTATATGTTCAGTTTCTGTTTTTATGGCTCAGCACAATTTTCAACTGACTTAGAGAATTATTTAGCCTAATAATGAAGCATGTTAATACAATAGCATTTTACAGATTGAATACATGAAATGTACATCCTAATCTACAATCAACAACATATAAAAAAATATCTAATATAATTATTCATTTCGGTCGTTTCTTTTGTGATTGTACGAGTATTTATCAGGTAAAAATTATATTAACTACATTGTATTGTTCAAGATCCGAACAGGTATTGGCTGAAACCGTAAATGAGGGCTGACGAATCCGAGTAAGACAATCTTAATCTTCAAGAATCAATATCAAAAAATTATATATATACAGTAAACCGGCTTTACCAGTAGAAGCAATTCTTAGAAAACCATCTCAAACGAACTCTGACTCCCATAAAGAGGACAAACGATAACAGTTGCACTACGAAGAATGGCAATGGAACGTAAAGGGTTATGTCTAGCAGTGGGCAGTACAATCCAAATTAATCAAAATATGAGTTAAATTCGTATTAACTTATAGAAAACACTGTAATATGATATTAAATAAGAAGTACAAAATATAGTACAACTCATACATATGTTTTATGTGTAATTTATTTAACAACATTTATTCAGGATTTTTGAAATTATGATAAAGTTTGCTACTTCAATTTTAGCGATGAAAAAGAGTTCAATCTTAAAGGTGAGCAAAAATTACGCACATTTAATTAATATTTATAACTAATTTGCACAAGTTTGATGTTACATCTAGGCATCACACTAATTTTAAGTTAATAAAAGAGTTATTGAGTTTAATTCATTATACACTAATTTTAAGTGTATCAATATATTGATGTCACCACAAGATCAAAGTCACTCACGGATGCTATATTAAGATAATATAAGTTTATATTTATTTACGATGTAAATTTCATTTTATTGGCAAACGAATTTTATTAATATTATTTTTACACTTATTGGAAATAAAACGAAATTATTATTATTTTATCTAATTCTGAACGCAACTGTGTAAGACCGCCATTTTATTTATTATTGACTAGCAACATCGAACATTGACAACCCAAAATGCAATCATGGCGCACGGGGCACTGTGTTTGTAGAATGCTGAGAAGTTTTTACGTAAACACTTCGTTATTTTGCATCGTAACTTATTAATGAATTTCAATAATTTGCCCGTGATTTTCAAATATTGTATCGAAGCATACATGTGTGTTCCAAACTTAAAGTTTTCACCTGTTCTCAGTATCGTCTCTGTACTACTAGACACTTGCAGGTATAAAAATCATGAGTTTTGCTGTTTTAGCTTTTCTTTCATATGTATAGCTATCAAGTTACTGTGCAATGTTATTCTATGTGATCGGCGAATTCCACACGTATCGTTCGTTAGTCCAATGGTCATAATAATATTGATATAAAGGTTTGTTCCAGATAACTTTGTTGGTGTCATAATGTCAGAGGCGTACGCCCGTGAGATACTACGAAGGAATGTTGCGCAAATATGTCAAACTATTGGATGGAATGGTATAAACTCGACTCCACTCGATATTCTGGTGCATGTTTTGGAAAAGTACGTAATCGCATTGGGAACGCAAGCTAACGGATACGCCGAACAATTTAACAGGACTGAACCAAATTTACACGATTTAGGATTAGTGTTTCGTGATTTACATATACATTTACCCGAGTTAGCTGAGTATACCCGGAGTGTGCCCTCTGTGCCTCCACCAGTTAACACAGAGAGGTTTCCAAAACCTAAAGAGTCTAATTTAAATTTTCTTAAACCTGGTAGCCATGAAGTTGTCACAAGGCCCATGCATGTGCATGAACACTTACCACCCATGTATCCTGAGAAGGAGAGAGACACACCTGTTGTTGCCGGTACTGTTGAAATACGTCAAAATGGTTTCGATAGTGTTGATAGTAATACTTCATGTGCAAGTCCTGAAATATCCGTCACAGATAGCCCTGAAAAGTCTAAGGATATATTTAAAAGACCTGTTGACCCAGTGTCTTTACCTAATAGCAAAAGGCTCAGGCTACGTATGGATGAGGAGGAAAGGGCTAGAGAAATCAGTAGTGTGATGATGACTATGTCAGGGTTTCTTTCTCCAGCCCGTGAAGGTAAATTACCTGAAGCCAAACATCCAACATTTCTTTCAGAGAAACATCATGACAAACATAAAGCTAATTCGCATCATCCTAATGCAACCAACACTATATTAGCGGAAAAAGGTGATAAGAAATCTAAGAAAAATAAATTATTGAATGGTAAAGTAATGAAAAGTAAAAGGAAGGATAAGTCTCATAAGGGTGAAAGTAGTAAATCTAAAGATATTAGTAAATTGGACAGGTATCCACCAGGATACCCAATAAAAAATAAAGATGTTCAACCCACACATCATAATCATGTGACAATGCCAGCGCCAAAGGTGTTACCAACATCTGCCAAGACTGTATTGCCACAACCCTCGACTTCATCGACATCTGTATTGGTTCCAGAACCATTTAAACCAGTTATTAAACAGGAACCTTTAGATCTACCACCACAACCAATATCGAAAAAAAAATTACCTGGAGAAGATGCTATTCCAGTTCCAAGAAGAATACCAATTTCAAAGTCTCCACTTGTTTCTAATTCTGTACCTGTAAATAAAGTGCCTTCTTCTTCTAATGCCATCATACCAGAGATTGATATTAAAAGAGAAGTTATTGATGAAGAAGAAAAACTTGCATCACAGCCCGATAGATCAAAGGTTACTATATTTAAGAGAATATCGAACAAATCAAAAGAAGAGAAGAGTGCTCTTGATCTTGTCACAGAAAAATTACAGTTGGATTCTATGATCTCAAGATTGAAAAATTCTATACATGATCATGTAAATGAAAATGTTAGAATAAAATCTGAACCTGAACCTATTGTGAACAATAATAATAGTAGCGCTTTAGACTTATCAAGAGAAGTTGATATTAGAGCTCATGAAGTTATTAGTATTGACGATGATTCTATGGATAATGTACCCATGCCTCCTTCAAGAACAGTAATTTCTGAACATAGACCCAGTATATCAATTAGCAAATCACTGCAGGTGCCTTTTCCCAAAGATGTAGCTAGTGTCAGTCCAAAAAGTAAAAAAGAAAAGAAACATAAGGAAAAGAAAGATAAAACAGCAAAATTAGAAGCAAAGTTGCTCAAAAAACAACAGCAACAATTGGCATATGAGATGGCTCAAGCTGAAAAGAAGAAAACGAAACTTGCCAATGCCAAGTCTCCAAAGTCGGCAAGGCCAAAGAATGAATCAAGTTTGCCACTAATGCCACCTGGATTTCCTTTCTTCCCAGCAATGACACCTGGAAGAGGATTAATGCCAGGCCCAGGCCTAATACCTAATCCTGGTTTAATTCCAAATAGTGATTTTTTCGCAGATCTAGCTAACAATCCTGCCTTAAGAGGACTACCAGGATCAAATTTGTTGACTAATCCATTTGCCTTAGGAACTGGTGGACCTGGATTAATACCAGGACCTAGTTTCTTACCTGGTGGCTTAGGTCCCGGTATTCCTAATCATATTTTATCTATGGGTAATTTTTCTCACTCATCACGTTCCTCATCAATGAAAATACCCCAAATGCTAAGACGTCCTAGTTTAGAAGTTATTCCTGTTGACAATGATGAGGACAGAGGAATCCATAAGACATCAATGATGTCTCGTGATCGAGATAGACAAGAAAAGCACAAAGCTCCAACCATTCCAAATATATTACAAAAACAAAAACCAAAATCCAATAAGGATCACAAATCAAGTTTATACAAAATGCCTCCTGTACAGCCAGATATAACTATAGAATTAAATCCACCTAAAATGGAACCTATAAGACGAGAGCCTCCTCGTGAACCCACTCCGCCACCTCAGTTACCTTCTCCTAGTTCAGCAATTGTTGTAAGTCCTGAATCACAACCAGAAACTTCACTATCTGAACCAATCAAAAGTTCTGGCCCTAATACTTTCCTGGGAAAAGAGGTTGCAGATATTGAAAAGAGAAAGGATAAATCACATAAAAAGGAAAAGAAAGACAAAGATGGTATTAAAATAAAAAAGAAAAAAGAAAAGAAAGATAAAAACAAGGAGAAATCTGAGAAAAAGCGAGAGAAAGAGGAAAGGCAAGAATTAAAAGATAGAATAAAAAAGGAAAAGAAAGATAAGAAAAAGGACAAATCAGGAGATGGATTGGTACCAAAACTTACACTGAAACTAAGCTCTTCCAATTCAAATTCGCCAATGCCGCCAAGTTCCCCAGATCTATTTAAATTGAATATTAAACCAATAGTGAAAAAAGTGGAAGACGAAAGTTCATCGCTAAAAGATGAGTCCGTTTCTCGTGAACACAGTCGGTCTCCAGAATTAGCGCAAATATCTGCACTAGTTACTAGGCCTCCCAAACAGAAACATTCAAAACATAACCACATTGCTGAAATAGAGGGCCAATCGTCGCCGCCGTCCGGGAATTCGCCATCAAGAAAGAATCGTCCCCCGTCGAGTCTTTCCAAGTACAAGAGGATATTGTTTAAACCGTTATCGAAAAAGGGACATATGGAAAATGTTGATGATCAAGCATCGATATCGGAAGAGAACCCGGTAGCACCGCCGGTTGCGATCGACAAGCCTATCGGATCCTTACCGACACCTTATTACATGGACGACCATGGTGATAAGATTTGGGTTTGTCCAGCGTGCGGGCGACCGGACAACGGTTCACCCATGATAGGTTGTGATGGGTGTGATGGGTGGTACCATTGGGTGTGTGTGGGCATCACAGAAGATCCGGGTGCGACTGAGGATTGGTTCTGCAAGTCGTGTTTAGCTAAACGCGCCGCCATGGTTCTAGCCGGAGTTACCGCCGGCAAGAAACGTGGCCGAAAACCAAAAGGGGAAAAAATCAGAGACTGTCACTGATATGGACTTCTCGTTGTTACTGAGATTAGTTTTAATTTTTCGTTTGATAGACGAGAGTGAATGGAATGCGAATTGTTAATGGATTGTTGTTGAATGATATCAAAAAGATACGTTTTCATCATTTATAAAGTTATATCATAGGCTAGAAATAAGTATAGATAATAATTGAATATTGACATAAAATGTTGAACATAAAAATAGTTTAGGTAACTTGTAATAATTACCATAATTTTAATTATTTTGTTAAATTTCTCTTTATTTCTCGTTTGCTCGGTTAGATCAAGTTAAATGCGAATGCGGGCGTGTTGTACACATCTCGCGTGTAAACATAGATTTAATAATATAAGATTCTTTTTATATTGTACAAAAAACTGAATTTACTTAAGAAATTGGTGATGTATAAAGTAATGTAGTGAATATTTAAATAAACAGAAAGAAGGCTGGATGTATTTTCAGCTAATATTTGAATATTTTCATATTATAATTTTAATATAACCCTGTTTTTTTTGTTAAAGTTGTTCCTTCAAAATTTGTACAGGGCCAGCACAGTCTCGCACCAATTCTCCTTGCGCGATAGCGCCAAATTTCCGCGCAATTGAGAAATTAACCTGTGAGGTGCTTGTCCTAACAAAATCAATCTAAATGGAAAGGGGTGGCAAATGTAAATTTTGATTTCAGCTAGTGGCCAATTAAATATATTGGTACTCGAAATTGTGGTAATCATTTGTATCCTAACCAGTTGAATTAAGTGAAACATGTATTGGTTACTAGAATTTATTTTAACAAACGAAGCACACTACACAATATAGAGAATCAACTATTTTCATCACAAAGACTGACGCAGACAGACAAATGCAAAAAACAACCATTATACCTAAGTCACTCCTGTAGTTGATTTTATCTACTTGAGTTTTAAATACTGAGAGGTCCTCGATTACATCATGCTCCAGGTTACCAGTATGTCATAATATATGTAGAACAAAAACTACCTTTAATCTTATAGGTAATTGTATTTCACATAAAACTCATCTAAGTCTCACTGTAATATTTAAATAGCTTAATTTTTATTGGATGTAGTGCCAGTCGGTATACTCTCAGCAGGTGGTGTTGTTGGTTTTTCTTTGTTCCAATCCTTAAGCCCCTCTGGTAAAGAAGTATCTTCATCAAGAGAGCCCGTACCTTCCACAAATTCTTCATAGGTACTCTTTTCTGGGAAAGGCCTTGGGCCTAAGAGTTCTATCATATCATCCCTACTCAAAATCTCTTGCTTCAATAGCCTCTCTGCTACTTTTTCAATGTTTTGTTTGTGTTTTGTCAGCAAATCAGTTGTATGCAGATGTGCAGAGTTAATCAAATCCCGCACTTCCGAATCGATAAGCTCAGCAGTCTTTTCAGAGTATGGTTTATCTATAACCATTTCCCCAGGCTGCGGCATTTCGAACGATACATTGCCAACTTTGGGATTCATTCCGTAATGTACTATTTGAGCATAGGCGCTTTGGGTGATTTTCTTCAGATCATCCTGCGCGCCAGTCGTGATCCTACCGAAGAAAATTTCCTCGCTCACTCGTCCACCAAGAGTCATGCACATTCGATCAAACAGTTGTTCTTTACTATACAGATATTGTTCTTTGGGCAAATATTGAGCGTATCCTAAACCCTTTCCCCTAGGTATGATAGATACTTTTAATAAGGGATCGGCATGCTGCAGGAACCATCCAGCAACAGCGTGACCGGCCTCATGATAGGCAACAATCTTCCTCTCGTCTGGTTGAAGAACATTAGATTTCTTTTCCATACCAGCAACAACTCTCTCAATTGCTTGTTCAAAGTTTTTCATTGTGATGTTATTTGCCAATTCTCTTGCAGCAATCAGCGCAGCTTCATTGCATACATTGGCTATGTCTGCTCCGGTAAAACCTGAAATGTAAATTGTAAAGATTTCAGTATATAGTGTGTGTGTGACCTGATAGTACAGATGTGGTGTAAAATTTTACATAATGCTGAAAAATGATTCATTGGCTTCATATATTAAACCATATATGATATGTGTATGTATATATTCATATGTATTTATGCCTATTTATTGCCAACCATGGATTGTCACTGATTCATTTCATGCAAAAAAATTTTTTATTAAACTATGCATTGTATTATAACATCATTGTAGCTATACCTATAGTGGCAATACCAAGAAAAACAAATTGAATGCTCGTCAAACGATACCTGTGGGACCCAGAAGCATTAAACTGATTTAAAAGTTTATAAGTTACATATGCATAACTTTATATATTATATTATACAAGAGAAAATTGACTAGGAAATCATAATTTGTTACAGGATAGAAATTGAACTTGATCAATGATCACCAAATCAATTTCAATTAGGGTTGAACCTGTTATAAAATTTTGTTTTTTGTGACATAAAAATAGAAAAACCATCCACTATTTTTACCTGGAGTTAAAGCAGCCATCTTTCGAGCCAGATTTTCCTTATTCAAAGAAGTCTTTAAAGGTGTCAAGTGAACCTTAAAGATTGACGCCCTGCCTTTAATATCTGGAGCAGGAACAAAAATTTGTCGATCAAATCTACCAGGCCTGAGGAGAGCTTTGTCCAGAATATCTACTCTGTTTGTGGCAGCTAAGACTACAACATTTGTTGTGGTATTAAATCCATCCATTTCAACCAATAACTGATTGAGAGTGTTCTCTTGTTCAGAATGTCCGCCAAAACTTCGTCCGCCTCTCTTTCTACCAACAGCATCAATTTCATCAATAAACAAGATACATGGAGCATGCTTACGGGCCATAGAAAACATATCTCTAACACGCGACGGACCCACACCAACAAACATCTCTAAAAATTCAGATCCAGATACAGTTATGAATGGCACATTAGCTTCACCGGCGGTTGCTTTAGCCAGCAATGTTTTGCCAGTACCGGGTGGCCCTGTTAGCAAAGCTCCCTTAGGAATCTTTGCTCCCAAATCAATGTACTGCTGAGGATTCTTCAGGAAATTAACAAATTCCATAATTTCTATTTTGGCTTCTTCACAACCAGCCACATCTTGGAATTTTACACCAATATCCGTCGGGTTTATAAGTTTTGCTGTGGATTCCATTACACCTCCGAAAAGCCCGCCACCTTTACGACCACCTCGGCCCATCATATCGGCCGATCTTCTCATCATGTATATAAGAAATCCAATAATTAGCAGTGTTGGCAATATTCCAGTAAGACTAGCGGCTTCTACTTCAGTCTTGTAAATTACAGGTACAAAGTTTGGTGCATCAACTCCAATCTCTATCTGAGCATTTTCTAAGTTCCTCTCGAAAGAATCTACACTTCCTATTGCAAACCATATTACTTTGCCTTCAATGGATGAACCTGGTTGCAACTTGACTCTTACCCATTTCTTATTGATTACTTCGAGCTTTTCAACAGTTCCCTTGTTCAAGTAAAGATTAACAAAATCCCGCCAGCTTATTTCTCTATATCTCAGCTCGTAATAAGCGATGGAAGCTAATAAGGTTACTACACCCATTGCACCGAACATCATCCATTTTTCCCTGTCTTGTCCTTCGTAGCCTCCGCGCCCTCCACCTCTGCCACCGCCAGTCGAACTGGTGAACATGTTCATATTCCATTTGTCCTGTGGTGAGCTCGGTTTTGAAGGTGCTGGTCCACTTTTAGAGGGTGCGGGCGAAGCATCACTCTCCGGTTTCTTCGATTCTTTCTGACTTGTACCTGGCTGAAAATACTTCTCGAAGCCTTTCGGCGGCTTCTTACAGAACTCATACCATTGGTTCAAGACTGAATCTAAGGCAGGTACACCGACAGGCTGAAGTTTATGCCCATTGAAATGTAATTTAGAAAGTTGCGACTGCGTTAGCCTAAGACCTTTCCACATACTGCTTCAATAAATTATTTATTTAAAATAAATTCTTTTTCCAAATAGATTTCGCAATGGAAGTATTTATGTCACAATAAGTCGACGGGAGCTACATAAGTACCGATAAAAACATGGTTAAAAATATCTGTCAGAATTGATAATCACGACACAAGTCATGGTGTTGCACAACTCGAATGCAATCAATATCATTTTTTGATTTTGATGAAAATTTCAATAGTCATATACCCAGTAGTAAAACAATAAATAAAAGTAAGATAATTGGGAATCTTATGTTTGACCACTATAAAAACTGATGACCCGCATTATGATGGAACAAAGACATTTTAATTTTGGTGTTGACTTATAGTTAATCTGTGTCGTCGCTGATTTACAAGTGAACGTGAAGGCAAAGTAATCAGTATCACATGGATGAAAGTGTCAATACAAATTCTCATTACAGTTGTTGCCATATTCTGATACTTGCTTTTCCGTTAACATTGTCACAAATGGTGGTATTTTATTAATGAAATAAATGTTTAACTTCTAAACCTTTTTCCCGGTAATAATGTACGACTGGCAAGTCACAATGTGTCATCATTAAGGGTATACATAAACATTATAATAAATAAAATAATATTAGGAATTAGATTATCAGTGATAATGTGATGATTCCGGACTTCATGTGTTCAAATACTGGCGCGTTATTCTTACCTCAAAAGAAGAGCCGTGTTTAAATATAAAAAATTAAATAAATCTGCGGAATTATCTGAAGTCTGGTCATTGGTTATTAACAGCTG
>DVPR01001298.1:0-11146 GCA_018239345.1 Oxynetra stangelandi | reverse complement strand
GACCATGTGTTTATTTGTAAATGATGTAACCGTTACACCGCAAACGAATAGCGATAAGCGATAAGCGATAAGAATCACAAATAACATAAAAGGAACAATGCACTGTTACAATTTAATGGACCATGTGTTTATTTGTAAATGATGTAACCGTTACACCGCAAACGAATAGCGATAAGCGATAAGCGATAAGAATCATAAATAACATTGCACAACCAAATAACGTATCACTTGGCACCTGACAGAAGTCACATTTGACGGCACTAAGAATTCCTCTTGCACGGCCGCAATACGACATATTTATTATTAATCAGCGACAAAAACAAAAGACAGGAGCGATCAAACTATGATTTTTTTAAACTTATTTTAATTTGGTTAGAATACGTAAAAAAGTATTCACGTGTTAAAATTTCAATTGACACATCGCTTCTCGCTTGCAATAGAACAGCTGGGTACGGATACAGCAGGTGTGTAAAACAATTTCCTCCTTATAATAAATATAAAACCACTATATTGAAAAACCATAAGTTTACAGATTAAATTGTTATTTATTATTGAAGACATTATTTGCGTACAACATGAACAAGCGCGTGTTTTAGTTCGTATAAAATACGCCATGTGCCATAGTACGCGATACTCGCTAATGAATGTTAATAGAATGACCTGCGCCTACTATGGGCATATAAGAAGTAGACGCGATAGATCGGTAAAAAGAGAAAGCTAATATAAGAGGTCCCTCTATCCTTGTCTTGGGCGTGTACTTGTATGTAACGCACGTGTCAATGCACATTTGTCGACGTTCGGTAATGCGTGATGGCGACTAAAAAGAGAAAGAGGAGGCTCTTATATTTGCGTTCTCTTTTTATTGATCTATCGCACAACACGCCCGTTTCATCGGTCTATTCTTATATGTCTATGGTGCTTACTAATTCTTGATTATGACCGCCGGCATGATCTCGAACCGCATCGATACGATTTAAACAAATCGTATGATGAAAAACGTGTGACAAACAAAATCGTACCGGCTGTGTTAATTAAATGCGACAGACGCATTTGCGTTGCGATGTATATATGTATATGTATATACTTCAAACAAAAAAGTACTTAAATTAGTACACAACTGAAGCAGAAATGCATTATATTGATATTAATTTCAACCTTACATTACTAATAGTTGCCAATGACTAGGTTAGTGAAGTTCGTATCATTAAAATATCACAAAGTGTAATAATGATCACTACTGACGATAGTTAAACTAATGACAGATTGTAACTTTAGTGAGAGGCACACGAAAATTATAAATAGTACATACATACATACTCGTATATGTCGAATAGCAAAAAAGTTTAATATGCAAGTACGTATTACAAGGTCCGCTGTGATATCAGTATAAAAAATTAAACGTTCATTAATAAATAAACAAAAATAATAATTATAATAATAATGATAAGTTAATTCATAACAAATCTGTCAGACGACAGAAAATAAAACCAGCAACATCGTTTTCGAACTTGCTCTTTTTATATCGCTTTTTGGGTATTACTCGATGGAGTCGTATGGAACAGATATGTGGAACATAAATATAGAGCTCAAACAGCGTCACACGACATCATAACCTATGTTAGAGACAGTTGAAAAAGTTCGTGTAATTTTTCTCAATTGTTCGAATACTTAACTTCGCTATTTATTCATAATTTAGCGATACAATCATCCATTATAATTGTTATTCGTTTTCGATTATATTCATTTAGACGTTTAGTATTCAACTCAGGAGCGGTTCTTATTATCGATTTGTACGAGATATTAGCAAACATAATAGAATCGATTTTATTCAATAACTAAATCGATTGTGCATAGAAGTCGCTTAGTTAAAAAAATAATTTAGTTGTTCAACAAAACTCATGACTATCTTAAACATATGTATGTTTTTTAAAAGAAGCTTATGTGCTTCGTTTCTTTAATCTTCTGTTCCGGTGATCCATTGAAGATATTTGAAAGATCTGGACTGGATGGGCGTGGCTCGAGACTCCGTGGACCAATTTGGATGCGGTTGCTGGTAAACTGCCGGCTGCTCTCTGAAATCGTACATCGAGATGAGTTAAAATACTGACATTGTTTTCATAATACGATTATAAAATTGTAATTGTTATTGTAAATTACAACAACAAATGTAATTGTATTGTTATTACAAATATGATTGTAATAATTGTTCTGAGCATTGCCGGGCGTTTATTTGAATGTGATCAGACATTTCAATCGATAAACGGCAAGCTACTTGCAAGATTTGTTTCCTAGTGCAAGAATACTTGGAAAGCGAAAGATTTCATTTCCATATTGAAGGAGCTGGTAACCATAAGCCTACTTCAACATATGTCTACATCACATATTGTCAAGTGAGATCTATCCCCATTATTACATACGTACAGATGTCTATGGTTTTGGCATGATAAAGCATGGGTACAACTATATTACTGCATCCATGACATTAAATAGAAAATAAAAATAGAATGTTTTGTAAGTTCTACTCATAAATGAATAAGCACTATGAATAATAATAACTAGCAGTATGTTAAAAAAACCTAATATTGGAAGCCTAACTGATATTTAATAGAAATGAAATTACGAAACAAACGAAACAAACTTCATATGAGCCTTATAATAAAGTTAGTTTGGTTCGTCAATTGATTTACAAAATGTGACGTCACTCGAGACGCCATGACAGATTGGCGCGTTTTAATGAGTAAATGTCAAAATGATCATAAAAATATAAAATAAAATATGATAATATTTGTTTTTTTTGTGAGATATTAATATTCTATGGTAAATTAAATCATAAGACAAATTATAAACCAATTTTCCAAAACCTGTCAACTAGCCGATTAAAATAAATCATGCTTCATTTTCAAACATTAAATGCATTATCATTATTTGCAAACCAACATATAGACGTCGCCGCAATGTTTAATTACTTATGCAAAATAGTTATTACGGTTAATTTGACGTCTTTGAGCAATATAAATTTTAATGGTAATTGTTTTATAAAGTAATCTATTGATATAATAGACAAATGCTTAATTAAACCTAACCACATAATGTCACATGAAAATAAAATATTAATGTATTATGCATACCATAATGAAATTGCAGCGTGAAAGTTATTCATTAACTCCCTAACATAATCCGTTTAGTGTATAAATATTGTGTGACCGAACATTATATGTATATTTATCTCATGGAACTAGGTCATTGAAAGGTTAGCGAAAGTAAAATGTAGTAGAAATTTTGAGCTGTGATGACTTTATGGCTGAGATAATTTTTTGTTTTTATTACGCAATTCTAAGAGCCATGGTACAAAACTATAATATGTTTCCTTAATTTAGCTAAACTTTTTTACAATTTTACAATTTTCCTTGACTATTTTACCATTTTTCTTAACTAATTTACGTGCTAATGGTACAATATTAAAGTTCCTATATTTTGATTACTTAGATTTCAGCCTGCCCATTTAGGAGTAGTTAGTATTCATATCCGGCATACATCTCTAGCTTTAACAAGTTATGTGTACTTCTAAATTCAATTCTAACGGTCAGTAATGTAATATACCTAACCTGTAATAACCTGTATGACTAAATTTTCTAAAATATTTTCAGAGCCATATAAGTCTGCCTTATTTGACCGGTTTGGGCAACTATGACTAACCTTTCTCATTTTAAGACAATACTCGTGTCTAATATTTGAAGTGAGACTTGTCATTTACAGTATATAAAGAGGCCAAGGAGTAACAATTTTAAAGACGGCAAAAGCTATTATTAAGACCTCATGTTGTAAGTACCACTGAGTCCGAATAGAAATTTTCATGGCCACCAGTGGCGACTCATATCAAGAAATCTGCTTTAAAATAATATCTGCGAAAAACAAAACTTTTATTAAAAAGTACAGTAGATGAGATGTTTTTCATATATGATGATTTAATATTTCTGACAGCTCAATAAATAGTTTGCTTTACAACGGCCATGAAGAAATCCATAAAATATGTTTGATGCAATTTATGTATAATTTACTATTAATTAGAATGGTTTTAATGAATTATTTTGTCACTTACCTATTATCAGCTGCGGCGCGAGCGTGGTAAGCAGGCACAGATGGGTTGTGGTAGTTCTGTGGCGTGACATTTGGGTTTAAGGTGTAAGTCTGCACAGGAGGATGCTCTGACGGTATGGGCGACTGGTAACTGTTGGGATTATACCTATCGACAGACACTCCCCGAGTCCTCTCTGGCATTGGAGAATCTAAACTGCTTTTTATGTATGAACTCTGAGGCCGCCCACGGCCCAAGGTGCTGGTCTTCGGCCATTCCTTTGATCCTACATACTCCGCTTCGAAACTCCTCTCCCGCCATGAACGCGGCTTCAACGTCTGACTCCAGGTTGGTGTTGGGGTGTATTCGGTTTTAATATATTTGGTGTCCTCTTCCCAAGGCGGTCTCACTGATGTTTGCTCAGTCTGAATAGTAGTCTGAGAAGTCTTTTCCGTAAACTCTCTAAGCTCTTTTCGCCATTCCGGTTCTACGATCTCTACGGGATCGTTATTGTCGTAATAATATTTCGGCGATGGATCGGGCTGAGCTTGATATTTCGATTCAGTTGGAATATAAGTTGATTCTGGCACTGATATGTAACGTCTTTCATATTCGCTGTAATATGTTTTTCGGCCTGGTAACTTAGGAGGCTCAACATTCGACACAGCCTTGACAAAGGATTGGTTGGGCGCCGGAGGTATGTACGAAGTAGGTGTTGATTTTGTGAATTTGCTCGCCGGAGGCGGGGGCTTCCAGCCTGGCGTTGGGAAAGAACTTGGTGTCGTATAAGTACTTGTTGGAGGTGGTGCTTGGTAGTAATTTGTGTTGACTGTGTCCGCAATATAAGCTGAATCTTGTTCCCATGGAGGTGGAACGTACGAAGAAGAATACTGCTGCGTAGATTTTTGATAGCTTTCTGAAGAATCCTTCGTTAAGTAAGAATTTTGATTATCAATGCTACTTGTCCAGGTGGTGGGCTTAGGAGAATAACCTGGGTATAAGTTTTGGGGGTAATTGCTTGATGTCTTGTATGTATCCTTGAGGACGTTTTCTGTGTAAGAAGATTGTACTGTCGGTTGAGGCTGATACTGCGGCTGGGATGACTGATATTCAGATTGTGGTTGGCTTTGATATTGTGGTTGACTTTGATATTGCGGTTGTGGTTGGCTTTGGTATTGTGGTTGCGGTTGACTTTGGTATTGCGACTGTGGTTGACTTTGGTATTGTGGTTGTGGCGGAATCTGTGATTGAGGTTGGTTCCACTGTTGACTTGGAGTTGTTATTATAGCAGGTGTGACATTGTTATATGTAACGTTTTCTTTCTTAGTCTGTTGATACCATTGTTGATTTTTGGTAATTGTACTAGGCTTGACATTACTAACAGTAAGCACTTCTGATTGAGGCTCTTGCGACCATTGCCTTTCTTCTGTTTGATTACTCTGATAATTAGTCTGATAGATATCCGTGGGGGGAATTTGACGTTCTACGCTAAGTCTTTCCAATAATAAACTGTGACGTCTTTCAGTCTGTTCCGGAGGATAGACTGGTTGATAAGCTCTACTTGGTTGAGGAGATATCGACACCGCTTCTCTGTTAGGCGCGAAATAGGTTTTAACAGTTGGAATACTTGGTTGTATCATTTGTTCGTAAGCTTGATCTAAGGTCTTCGTTGTACGGTTAACGGTTACGATATTTTCAATCCTATTGTATTCTGTTTGTGTACTTAACGCACCTAGTGGTTTGTCAGTTGTCGTTGTTATGATTTCAGTGTTCTGAGTGTGAGTTTTGGTAAATGAGTCATTACCTAATCCTATTGGTTTTATCTCTATATCTATAACTTTTTCTAATGGTACAGACGGTTCTCTTAGTGATTGTTTTTGTTCAGGCGGAGGTAATGGCTTTTCTTCTTCGGGTTTTATACCATCTTCTTTTGGTGTTTCAGTAGCCGGCTGTGTTGTCTCTTTTGTTTCTATAATGACTTTTATTGGAATTTCGTCGGACTTAATTTCACTTTTTTGTAGTGATTGAAGTTTATCTTCATCTTTTTTGTCATCGTTATCGTCTGGGGCTGCTCTTTTCTCGGGCTCTGAAACTTTTGTTTCTTGCTTTTCTTCAGTTTCCTCGGCCTCTTCGTATTCTTCTTCTTCTTCAATTTCTTCATCTTCCTGCTCTTTTGTAACCTCCTCTTCTCTCACAAGTTTGACTTCTTCAGTTTGTGTTTCTGCTACCTCTTCTTCTACGTCTTCTTCGAGCTCTATTTCTTTATCTTTTACCTCACTTTCACATTCATTGATAATAGTTTCAGTCTTGGTTTTTTCTTGCTCAGACTCTTTCTCCTCATCAACTTGTTTTTCGTCTATTTGTATCTCGTTTGCCTGTTGTATAATATATTCCTTCCCGATTTCTTGTTCTTCTACAGATTCCTGTCTTTGAGTTTCCTTTTTAACATTATCTTCTTCCACCTCTTCCTCCTCCTCTTCTTCTTCTTCTACTACTTCTTCTTCATCATCTGATTGTATAACTACAACCTTCTTTACTGTAGTGGACTCTTGTTTTTCCTCATTAATTATTACGTCTTCACGTCCACTTTCCTTCGTTTCTTCTTGCGTAAGCTTCTTAACGTTTTCACCATTTTCTTTTTGAACATTTTCTGTCTCACTGGAAATGGTCTTGACAGCCTCTACAGTGACTCGCTTTTCAGTCTGTGCATTACCTTCCCCAGTCTCTTCAACTTCCTCTTCTTCTTCCTCTTCTTCAACTTCTATAACTGCATCAGCTTCTTCTTTCGACAAAGTTCTCTTTTCTGTCTTAGTTGAAATTTCAGTTTTCCCATCAACAGTAGTCTTCGTTGTTGTAATTTTTGTCTCTTCTACTGTCCCGTCGGGTAAAATTTTATTTTCAATTTCCACTTTGGTTTCAGTTTTTGCCGCTGATTTTTTTACCGGTAGTTTCACCGTAATTGCAGCTTCAACGTTGGCATCGCCATTTTGATTTTCAGTAACATTCACTTGCTTCTGAACAATTTTTACTTCTTTCTGAAATCAAAAATATGATAGTATTATATTCTGGTCATAAAAAATCTGAAATAAGAAACATTCAAGTATTGAAAACAAAATGCAGTTTTAGTTACAATTTATCAGGAAAATATGTTAGAAAATTACATATAAACTCACGATAGCAATTAGTGTTTTTTCTATACTTCTCTAATGTTGTACAGTAAGTATGTGTAACAGACAACGTAAACACACATATAGACATAAATATAGTAAGTATACAGTAATTTTAAATCAACCTGGTCATCGTTTGTCGCCATAGTATCTTCCAAAGGTTTTATCATTTCAATTGAAACACATTTTTCGTCTGTTACTGGTTTTTCCAATACCTCTAAGCCTACGTTTTTCTCATGTTGAACTTGTAATAGGCCTTGAGGATTTTCAAAATTTTCCTTATTGCACTCTAAATTTCCAAGAGCTTTTGAACCTTGCGGAGTAACTTGGAAATATTCGGCATCGTAGCTCTTTTCAAGAAGCAAAGGTGTAATATATTCATTATTACCGTAACTTGTTTTATTATCGTAAACATTGACTGGAATTTTGTTGTAGTCATACATCGAGGCTGGTCTAGCATTGTTTACATAGTTACTATTACATACAGGTGAATAAATATTCGCGTTGTTATTATAATTGAATGGTCTAGTAAGTTCAGAATCAGGTTTGAACGATGTGGTAACTTGGGGCACTGTTACGTCTTTCTTCGCTATCGGTTCTTTCGGTGGTTCTGGGTTGCTTCTCGTTCGAAGCAACGATAAAGGGTTCGAAGGTAGATTAAATGTCGGAAAAACTTGTACCGGTAGACAATTAAAATTAGGCATAGCTACATTCGAAGTAATCGGCGGGGATTTTATATTTTGTACTGGTGCTTCAGGGACTCCTTGGTTCATTGCATTTCTCATTAATCGTTTCGCCATGCGCTCAGATTTAATCTCGGAGAGGTCGAGCCCCCCCGGGGTATACGTGAACGGCTTACGTTCTCTACTCATGGCACTGTGCAATGCCGACGGTGGATTCATTTTGCTGAAATAATTTGGTCCGTATTATCACATAAAGTTTACAAAGCTTCTATTACACGCAATTCACGAGCGATATGAAAATATTTTTATAACGCCTAAAGCTCGGATTCGATTTGGCAAATTGACAACAACAGTAAAAAATAGATATGAGATACTCACGAGGGTGGACGATAGCGATCAATTAGATTTACTTCCCCTGCCCGATAACTGATTAATGAATATCGAACTTATTGATCTAGCACTTTATCACATATAGGAACTTGGCCACCACTTTTTCGATTTTCACATCACTCGTCCACTTGCGGCACGGATTACTTATTTTTGTGATGGAACATGCAGATTATCCGGTCGCAGCGGTTAAATATAGCCCGGGATAGTAAATGAGCCGGTACATTTGAACTCAAGCGGTTGCGCGCGGTCGGCGCGTACGCCGCCTGCCGCCTACTGATGTCTGCTCGCTGCCGCCATGTATTTTAGTCGCGACCCCAATATTAACGGGCGCTTCGTCTACAATTTGTCTTAGCTGAATCGTCACAATAACCCCATGCATTTCCGACAACCTAATAATTATATCGCAAAATGATCTTCTCAAAGTCCATTAGATTAAAATAAATTTTGTTGCTTTCAGCGCGCTTTTTGAAAGCCGTACCGACCGCCAAGGCGTTTTCGACATTCAGTTTCACTGTCGACGATGATGTATGATAACTCGCTCACGCCGGCTACCATTGTCTACAAATATGTGACTGCTTTATTGACATATTGTTATTACATTACGCTATGGCTCTTTTTACAGTATTTAAGATATTGTTTTAATAATTTTAAAAAACACTATCAATTGATATACTGCTTAAATTGTTTTGCTAATACTAGTTGAAGCTAAAAACTGAACAGTAAATAATTAAAGAAATATTTTGACTGTGATATTTAACCAAAAATTTCAAAAGTATTATCGTTGGCTACTGGCTGGAACATAGAAGGTAAAAACGTATTTTTATTTGTTTTTATACTTTTATATATTGACATTGTGTGTCATGTAGAAGTGGGGTTTTTACGTTAGTTTTCTTCTAGTTTACATTTATATTAAATATTACGTTAAAATAACCACCATCATTTCATTTTCTTAGTTAGTTTTACACATTCGATATAAAGTCCACACGCTCACCATCAATTATGTTATTAAAGTACTTACGCGAAATTTTATATTATGCCCAATTAAAAAAAAAGCTACAGAAATACATCGTCACCGATACTATAACATTTTCGTGCGCATAACGACTTTGTATACTAATAATTTCTGAGTGCATGTTTTTGTATACAATGGAAAATAGTCCAAATATCACTACACCTATTAATATTGGCTGCGTTATTGCTGCTTGACTCAAAATGACCGCATGTCTCTATTGTTAAGTCCCTTTAAAGGAGTCATTTTACTACCATCCTTGATGGTAAAGTTTAAGACGTTCTTTCAGTCATATACCCCCTCCAAATCGAACCTCGCAATACCAGCAACAATGAATATGAAATAACGCATCGCATGAAGTCTACAGTAGCCTATTCTACAAAATTCATACGAATTATATCGTTCCGTCCTGGAAACCTACGCTCCAGTGGAAAAATAGAAGATTTTCAAGACTATTGACATTGTAAAGTTCCTCGATGTTCGATATAATTTTAAAAGAATCATTGTTAGACGTCAGAGTGCGCGCATACTTTGCTTTTTAATTTGCATTACGCGTCTAAGGTCAAGTGGTGAAATCACTACCCTTAGTACAAAACGCACATATAAGATACGTCCATAATCAATAAGCTGAGCTAGAATTTTACCTAAAACGTCCCAAATATGACTATTTATTTTATGCGATGTGAGCAGCAAACAGGCATGAACCCATCACAAGTGACCGCTACCACCCTTAGGCTTCTGCGAACGAACTCGAACAGGACTGTAGGAAACCATTCGTCCTATTCTTGGACGGTCATAGATGATCTGCTGCTCTTGGGGACTGAGATGATCCCCTCTAGTATAAAAGTAAACGGGTAGACACCCTTAAGTCCGAAACCCAGATTCTTATGATAGCAACTGATTCACGGCAGAAATAGGTGTAACTATGGTAGTTCCCCCGGCAAACCTTGCACAGGTTCTACCGATTTATCCTTTATACACACAAAGGGCGTCCCTATAATTTTCTCCATCGAACACTAAGCTTGAATATCTCTTGACGTATTTACTAAGCTTCTGATTGCCTATTTACAAATAAAGAAAACATATTTATATCGTATTGACAAATAGGAAAAGTTCGATGCGAAAATATATACTCACAACTATATTTATAAGAGTTCCACTTTGGTTTATTTATTACATTGATCATAATATAATCTTCTAGTCCTCATATTGCTTAATAAATATATCAATTTGCTTGTAGTGAACAACATTCGTGTTTCTTTACTGCTTCGAGGCGTGTTCATTATGCGACGGCCATAATTATCTGTGACACACCAATAACGCTTCAACTATCTTCGTTTATATCAACAATAACCTTTACACACTTCAACAATTACATTTACTCATGTCAGCGAGAATATCTCATGAGTTATACATCGGAAGCGCTTTCTTGTAAGCATAACGAATTATCTGTAGTGCTCGCTCATACATAATATTGTTGAATAAAGGTTTTCTAACGGCATTTATTTGTAACGATACGATGTTATTTTACACACAGGCGTTCGCTTAGCCACAGCTAATTGACTCAACAGTGTGTAATACTGCAAGCAACGGTAGGTACTACAGTGTACATTTGAAATGATGCCTTGTTTTTTATAACTAGATATACTAGTTGGACGTGGGTTCGACTATTTATCGACAATCATATGAATAAACTCTTACTAACTCTTCCTACTAAATGTTAACCAAACTAGTTGACACTGACATTCCGGTTCCTATACTCCTGTTCGAGGTCGACTGTGGGCGTCTATGGAAGGCAGAGGCCACTTGGGACCACTGCGTA
>DVPR01001297.1:0-11150 GCA_018239345.1 Oxynetra stangelandi | reverse complement strand
CTTATCATTTTTAAAAAGCACCGGATGCAGGCGCAAGATAACTAAGATTGATCCATTGTAATGTTTCTATAACATTGTACGTTCAGTCTGATCTCATATAGATGTAATTTTATTATATGGGAGTACCAATTAAATGCTATACGAATAAAACGGAATTGTAATTATCGTTTTATCTAGCACTTATTATATGCTGTATATGTTTATTTTTAATTGTTGTGATACAATTTTGGGGAACAACTGAATTGACTATGGATTTTCATTAGCTGTATGTTTAATAAGTAATAACGGTTAAAACCACCCACCATCCAGGCCTTAACTGTGCCGTAAAACAGCAGCGTCTTAGCTATTATATATTATAACGAGTGTGATGTCTAGCAAGTAACACGTGGTGGTAAGCAGACACGACAATATACAAAATGTTCCAACTTCATTGTCGGCTGTAGTAACGTATGCCGAGGTAGGAAATTTATTAACAGCAATAACGTAATGACGAATACTACCTTGCTTAGGTATACATAGACTGAAAATATATAAATAGATGATTTGATAACCGTAAATTTTCATGACAAAATAAGAACTTTTTCGATAATAATAATCTAAGAGAGTAAGAATTTCAAATGAGTAATGAAACATAATTTGATAGAACATTCTTCAGCTTTATATATAAATGGAAGTAAAGGACAAGAACATACTTGTTATATTATCTCCATATGTGCACCACTATTCTCAACATCAGCTTTTCTGAGGCCACTCCCAGGCGATGGCTTCCCCTGACTAGAGACATCGCACCCTGTCTTTGGCTTGCTGCCTCTGGCATCTGCCTGCAGTCTTTCACAGATCTTCACTCCCTCGAGCCGACATAGCGCAACGTTACTAATTTAAGAGTGACTCACTATGCGCTGATAGTTACTTCAATTAACAACAAAATATTACATAAAAAATATTGTTCACATCTAAGACATTAACCTTGATATAAACATTTTATGCAAAATGATCTCACCGATGTCCCGGCGAACGTTCGAAGCCCAGCTACAAAAGTAGATCAATATTACATTACTCATAATTTATAGTCACCATAATACTCACGTGACGTTAATGTGGCGGGTTCATGGGATGTTTGACATTTCCGTAAAAGAGAATCAGGTGGGTGTATAATGTAGGTGATAAATCCTTACCCACAATAACTAAATTGCTATTTTTTTTCGTATTGGCATAGTTTAGTTATTTTTGATGTTATAAATGGAATTATATCGATAGATTTAAATAATAGCTCTGTCTTCGTGCATGCGGTGAGGGCTTGGATGTTGCTTTATATTATATTTATGTGGCGTCCTCTGGACTATTTTTCCAATGGTTTGTCATTCTAATGACCAAGGCGGTAAAAAAATATTAGTGCAATGAGAACTAGTATATGTATTTAATTTTTTCTGTTAGTGAAATTATATCTAAAAGTTAATACTTAAAATGTTATACATGTCATTTATCGATTACCCAGTTATCTAAGCACAGACTGCGTAATGTCGATCAGTTACCTATCTGTGAGATTTCTAAAGTATACTGTTATTATTATTACACAGTATTTGTATAATAATAAAGTGGCAACACGACATTACAAGATATCTAATATAGCTGGAATTTCTTTATCTATAATATAGCGAAACTTTAAGTAGCTATCAATATATGTATATTTGTAGATAGGAGAGGTATTTCCGCTTCACTTCTAGATAACACCGACAAATCACTTTACTATACGAATATATTTTCTAACAAAAACCGTAGAATCTAATAATGAATGGATAATTAGAGCCGCTTAACCTTTTCGAAGAGAAAGAAGCGGCGGCGGCAAGGGCGCCGGCTAAGTGCCACAGACGAAATGGACAAAAACCAGTCAAGTTAATTAGTTTACTGCCACGTGTCAAGGTTTCACGCAATGGACTTGCGGACAAATGAATTGTACCGTGATTAATGGTATACTGATTAGGTGGCGGACTCTGTCAAAGTGGTCACCGAAATCTCGAAAGCTCAAGATGAATCGGATAATTAAAAATTTATCACCATTGTCACCGATTGTACTTGACACGTTTTTAATTAAGGTCCTTTGACCCATTAGGCGCTTATTCATGCAATACACTCATTCGTTGCAGCGCTTTTATCATATTTTACGCGCTTATATTTTATGCGTCACTTCGATGTAATACATGTTTAAATATATTTTAATCATATTGACGTAAATATATTGAAATACGAGTATAATCAACATTGACAAGTTACAAACCGTTGTGTAATCACTTGATTATAAATTCAAATTTATTCAACTATATGTGCTGATTGTTACTTTACAACAGTAACAAGCAAGCAATATGTTTATTCATAAATAGGACTTTTATACAACACCTGACCTATGACACCAAATCCTCGTTTACCTGCAATATGGCTTCCTTCAGATCTCGCAAACATGAAGTATCCAACAATCTGATGTCGAAGGAAGCAACTTTATGTGCCTGTTCTCATTTCAAAAAACTCGAGGGTCCTTTATGAACATAGGCGACTTTTATGGCCTGC
The DNA here is from genome assembly GCA_018239345.1 of Oxynetra stangelandi. Taxonomy (NCBI): domain Eukaryota; kingdom Metazoa; phylum Arthropoda; class Insecta; order Lepidoptera; family Hesperiidae; genus Oxynetra; species Oxynetra stangelandi. The sequence goes on along the minus strand of DVPR01001297.1, from coordinate 8,588 downwards.
AGTAAGCCCTTCAGGTCATGTTTTCTTTATGATTGTTTGCAGCGTCGGTCACTGTCTTCAGTAAAGTTATATTGATCTATAGAATGCAATATTTTGAATGGCATGACATTCACATATTGTTAGCTCCGGAATAGTAAGAATTTGGCTCCGCATTGAAAGTATTCAATGGATTATTAAATATGTTTTTGTGACATCTCCATGTACCTCCATAAGACCCCAAAGTAGGCCGAGCCTGGGCTATGGTGACGAAACGGCTATGACCTATAGATCTTATTTTTTTTGAATACGCAGACATAGAACCAACAGACACACAAATATTTGTCCAAGTTGGAAATCGAACGCACGACCCGGCTCAGCAGTCAGTCATAGCCCCAACAGGCTGATAAATAAACGTTCACAGGAGCATGGCCTATGTTATTAAACCAATAAGGCATTACACTCCGGTGTACTTAATGTAGAGTTTTTAAAATTAATATTATCCTTTTATGTCACAAAGGTTTACGTGACTAACACTTATTATTGTAGAAAGGATAATCGCTTATGATATGAATCAACCTGTATGAAACACTAAAAGAATGAGTAAATGTGAGTAAATGATAATAATAATGAATAGTCATAAATTGTATGCAGATAAGTAAATTATTATCAAATAAAGAAGATTTGTTCAGCTTGGACCTAATTATATACTTTAAAACATTTTAACCAAATACGACCTATGTATTATTGTATTAATAATATTTTTTAACACAGCATTCGTTATTAGCATTAAACTGATTAAATAATGCACCAGGCTTCTAAGCCTAGTATTACATCAATTTTTGTCCATTATGTAACAGGCAGTTGTAGCAGTGCTGCACGAGCTCTTGATATAGTTTCCAGCTCCGCAAAACGCTCCCCGGGTTTTAAAATTTCCCACGATTCTTTGACTTAAGTCCTACTTCGCTATCGCTACCTACGAGTATAATTGTAAAAGAAATAATTACAAACACGTATTGGCTGTTCGTATTGGCTGGAGTAGCAAGCAATAGCCGTGCTTTCTCATTTGTAGAGGAGACTGGCTCCACCCCTGACACCAAGGAAGGGTTGCAGATAATAAACAAATATACGTGATAACTAAATAAATAACAGAAACTAATAAAGTCTTTGAGCAACATATTTAATCCACACAAAAATAAGTTTCATTTAAATCTTATTCCATGTTTCATAATATATGGTACTGACAAAAGAACTCCGGCGTTAGCAATAACTAGTCCACTCTGCATATACCACGGCTACCGGTTCGACATAATTATAATCAAGTTTAATTTATCAATCGATCGAAGTGCAATGTTTATCTTCGATCTCGATAGTACGATCGTGATATGATCTGGCTTTTTATTGATGGTTATCGTGAAACTGGACGTGACCATATCGAAAAACAAGCAAATATATTGATTACACAAGGCTAATAATACACATGATGCATGATATATTTATTTAATGTTACTGTCGCCCCGATCATAGAGTTGAGCACAATACGTTGCGTTGAAAAGTAAATAAAAGTAATGCCATGTTACAGAATGTCGGCTAGGTTTGTATGTAGTTAAAAAATAAAAATGCATAATTAAATTTAATATTAGAGCATGTTATATCTTATATTGATTAGTAATGTGTAAGTTATATTGACATTTTGTTAAAGTCTTGTTGCCAGTGAAACTTATTTGAACTATGCTTATTTTTCTAGCACAAAGTTGGCGAACAAGCGTGTGGCCCGGCAGGTGGTCATCGCATCCTACGAAGCTCATGCGCATTGTCGACACTTTAAAAATCTATAGTTTAGTAGTAATAGTAGTTTAGTAGTTTTTAAGAAAAAGCCAGCAGGGAAAAACCGCACTGTGTCCCGTGACAGTGCGGTTTTTTCCTTTGGGCCGATGTAGTGTGAACATCCTGTTTCATTCATGCTAATTTCAACGTTCGTTCTTATCACAGTTACTTTCTTAATTACTCTCCTTTTCATAACTACTTTGACAGTTTGTAGTTTTAACGGTTGATTAATTTAAGGTTTAATTTGAGGGTAGACACTGTCGATAGCAGTTAAACCTGTTGTAGCAATAATAAGCATATAAATAAATTTTATTATAAAAGTTCAATTATTACCAAGTGTTGTCTGTGTACCTCCTTATATACACTAATTGTCAAATGTCCTAGTAAAATGATCGACGGAACGAGATTGACACGCAGCCTGGTGCTTGTTTGGGCGCAGGAGCACGCGGCTGCCCGCCTCCGACAACGATCTATAACAACAGACATGTCGGTATTATCTGTCTCAATGAATCTATTTTACGTAACCAATTTATGTAGCTGAATTTGGGTTTATTTTACAATTCGTAAAAGTAACAACTAAAACTTCAAGAAACAGTACTGCGTGCGGTTCATTAATATTTGATAAAAAAATCAAAAAGACTAACTAGCATTAAATATTTGTACACGCGACCATTGCACAGCTATGTCTGGTCTAAAATAGTATTTAAGTTCTTCATGCAGCGGTTAGAAATACATGGCTACAGTTGTCTGCTATGTTCGGTGCATAATTAGTATGTAGTACTTAGTATGTTAATATTCTATGTTAAAATTCACAGATTTCAGTGGTTATGAAGGTTTTATCTTTTGTTGGAACCGTTTATTTTTAAGCAACAATATCTTAATTTGATTTATTTTAAATAAAAGCCAATAAGTTAGACTGGTAAACAATAGCCCTAACTGACAGAACCTCTGTGCACAACGTTGGAAGGATTAAAGTTTCGATGATGATTGGTTCTCTAGTTCATTGAATTAACTTTTTCACTGCATCAAACCATAATATTGATGGGTTTTGATCTAAAGCAAACAGCAAAGTGTCCTCCAAACTTATACACAAATAAAACTTATCACAAGTGCTCATGTTACCTAACTTGTCACGTCGCTACCACTGAACTATAAACTAAACTTTTTTTTGTACCTAAACAAAACGCTACGCAAACAAAGTTGACTCAACGTTGCAAGACTCCTAAACCAATATTGTCGCAAGAGATTGCCTCGCTAGCCCTAGGGCAAGTGTCGAGTGTCAAGCGTGAATTGACACATTCGCTGAAACTTAGACAATGTCCCCGGCTTACGCACGAAATACCGTTTAAACATGCAACGGCAGTGACGTAAACTTAGTGTCCTCGAGCATCCGCATGTTCATGGGCCTTCGGGCACGTTAGCGGCTTAGTACGGCCACGAAATGAAGACCGGCCGCTACATGCTCTAGAAAGAGACCGGGTATAGAGCAACAGGAGAGCCGGTGTTCTCCTATGGAACATAAACAACATGAAATCATGGAACATCATTATCTTTATGCGTAAATATGGAAGGAATTTTTTTATGCAAATTTCTACAGAATCCAATCTTTCATCCAAGCAAGTAACATTTACATGATAAATGAAAAGTAAAAATTTTACTATTTCTACAAATATATAAAATAGAATTGCAGATAGTTCTTCGGAACTAAAATTCCGGATATTCAATAACAAACAAATAGATAATGCTAAAATATTGATCGCTGTGTAAGTTCAAAAATGTTACTGTTCTTTTTTTATGTTCGATAAAATCAGCGGAGAGCCGTTGCAGCATGTAACCGCTGTAGCATACGTTGAGATAGACTGATTCCAGCTGTGAAATAATGATGGCTGATGTGGTAATGATCATTTTACTATTTTATAGAAGTTTATTCTAACGAAATAATTATATAAAATTAAAAAAAAAATTCAATTTATTCTGATGAAATAAAGAAATAAAGTTTTAAATATGCACTTTAAATTTGGCAACTAGTTGTTTTGTATATATTCGCAACATGCGTCTGACTATCTCGAGATGTTTCGCGTTGGCGCTTTAGTGGAAAATCCTGCCCACGCGTCACCATAATTTATGGTGCGCTAAACATTCCACAAATTAAGGCCATGACATATGTATTTATGTATTGCAAATATGTCAAGTATTATACATCATTGTATGATTTTTCTGTAAACGTTTGCGTTACATATATTTAGGTAATAATATTTGAACGATATATATTATATTTTTAATATACATATATTACACATTTACATATTTTAACGCGAATTTGTCATAACAGTAAGCATTTACAAAAAAAAAACTTATAATCTTTTGATAATCTTCCCAAGTCCCTTCTCCGTTTATCAATTCCACTAAAACTATAATTTTATGAAAGTCTGGATGTTACGAGTATTTACGCTAAAATAGTTGAGTTAAGTAGTGATTTCTATTCGACTTAATTTTCTTATAATTCACTTTGTAATCGTGCGTGTCAGCAACCATTTCTGAAGACCACGAATTGAAATCGCGGGCAGAAAGTAACGTTTGAAATAAACATAATCTTAATACTTGAAAGTATTGTGTACTTCCAAATGGACGAATTGCCCAGACCTCGCTGTAAAATCCTTTAAATTAAAAATCTAATTCTATCTAGAGCTAAAAAAGTTTGCAAAACATTTTCAAAGTATGTTATAAATAGAAAAAAATTGTTTGCAGGTGTATGACTCAACTTTCCTCAATAATTATATAGTACTTTCGAATTATGAAACATATAAGGTGTAATTTGCAGCAATTTTTTATAAATATCTACATGTTCGAAGCATATAATAATAATGTAACGCGGCAACATCCACAGCTCTCCGGCAACAATAGCAGAGTTCAAGAGAGTCTGAATGATAGCGATTTAAGCCGCTCAGCGCGAGGCAGTAGAATACCGAAAAACAAGTAAATTTCGAGTGAACTCCACGTAACCGTGTTAAAATAAGAAATGTATTTACTCCAGGCAATATAGACTATGCATATGACATATATTTGATTAATTTCAAGTGTTTGTTTCTTTTGTATTCACTGAGTATTCAAATCTTTATTGGACGCAATGAAATGAATGAATGACGCAATGAATTATTCATGTTGGTGTCTTAATCATACATTCTTTTATTTAATATGTGTATGTTTTTTATTATTAGCAAATACTATAATCACTGCATAGATTGATATACGATTTAAATATTATCTGATACATTGTCATATAAATACTACCTACTATTGGCAATTTGTACAAATTGTTCAATTTCTGTGGTACAGATTTAAATATAATAATCTTGGGACATCTCCGCACGTAACTATGTGATGTCAAATCAGGTAAAGTATGTGTAGCGGCTACCAATATCCGGAATTTCATTGAGGTACAGAGATACATACATAGATAACACATAGAGCAAATACTTGTTCTCATTACACAAATATTTGTACTGCGTAGGAATCGAACCCACGATCCCCGGCTCAGCGATCACGTTCACCAAGCACTGCACCAATGCGCCAGCTAATTATTTTACTGACACGAAAGAAGAATGAAATCATAGACCATAACTGCAGAATGAGCTCCTTAAATAAGATTGTGAAAACATTCTCAAGGGTGTATCCGAAGATATCCCCACAATACAAACACCACAATTGATCCGCTAAATTCAATGAGTTGCGAAAGTAGGGCACTGCTCGCGAATACTTATCGCACAAAGCTCTTGTCGAACAGCAAGCGAGTAACGATTAGCCAAATTGATGACAATAACATAATAGAAAAACTAATTATAATTATTATTCTTATTCCACTGTTGCATATTGGTTTCCTATCAAAAACTAAACTCGATCACGCTGGCCTAATCCGCGGTGGCAATTTTCAATCACTTCAAAGAACATTCTAAAGGACTCAAAGCCCTGCTGGTGTCGTCACAACATTTTCCTTCCCCTCCGTAGATAATTGGTATTTCTTCTTGAAACCGACATAGGAGTACCTTTCTCAGGCAGAACAGGGTGACAGGATTCGAACTCTGAAGTGGGAAGATGCAATTAGAAATACTAAGCTATTCCTCCGTCGGTCAGACATGTCATCATCATCACTCTCATAACGTATATTACGTAAGTTATTAAATTATACATGGGTATGTCATTAAATTAAATGACACCCAAACACTTTTTATACGTTTTTCTTTTGTGGATAATTATTTACTCTAAGCATTATTTTTCACATCTACAAAATGTCGTTCGCTTATCGCTTACACGTTCTCGGTAAGACAATGAATTAAATATCCACTATTTTAGATGTCTGATCCGTTGAAACCGTAAAGAATTCCCCTCGCCTACTGTCTGTTGTACCCACATTGCAACACTGTGCACCGGTGCTCTTATTTATTATTTCATTTAGTGACGTGATGTGTTATGGCGTGGCAATGGGTATTGTTACCGAACACGATGAAAATATGTGAAACAGAAATTTAATCTTCAATCACCGACAGCCAGCAATAACTATGAATGAATCTGACCATAACCAAAACTGAAAGGCTGAAGATAATGAATGCAGTTTTGAGATAGTATTGGATGCCTGCGGATAATGTCACAAATTTGTATTTTCATAAAGTTAAAAATGCATTATATGTCTATGTTGTGGATAAGCAGCTCTGGTCATACTAACGACTGCTAGCGGTCTAACTTTGAACTGGGTGATTGATTTGTGATAAAAAAATAAGGATGCCAGTGAAATTTATTTATTATTTTACAAATATGATGTATACTTATCCTAATTTACCTTGCATTTTAGATACCTTAATATTATTTATACTAAGTACTGCCCTTGATTTCTTAAAAACAGCATAAAGGTTCATCGTACCTGCAGGGCTAATATCGTTTAATATATTACTTAACGCATGAACTTTATTGGTGCTCTTAAAATCTCGTCATTATTATTTGATAATCCCAAATGATCGTCTAAATCAATATTAGTATAACCTTTACGACCTCTATGTAACATCCCGTGGGTGACGTACATGCGATCTACGCGCGTCAAGTGCCCGCGGGCAGATTGTTTACCCTTTAAGTATAGTTATCTGTTTATATAACAATCTACTTATTTATTGAAACCACACAATCTACGTTCAAAGTACAAATGACGAACTTAATATATAAAGAAATATCTACCAGCTAGCCATTATTTTCTATAATTAAGAACGTCACCGACAGCAGTAATCATTTAAAACCAATTTGAATGTAGCTAATACACACCGATATTATTATCTTAGTTAGTAATTCAGCCACCCACACCGGGGCTACTCGATATTGAAAAAAGAGGTGCGCGCCAGGATTACAAAACCTCTTTTTTACGCTAAATAATATACATTTTAAGGATTAAACATCACTTGCTGTAATAGTGAAGGAAAAAAATGTGAGCAAACTTCTACACTTCAAAATCTCTATAATGTTTTTTTAGGTCGTATGGAGTCTGCCAACGGATACTTGTTCGGCTTGACGGACTAATGCTTCTGACTTCTGAGAGGAGCGCCGTTGAATAATAAAATATGAAGGTTGACATGATTCAAATTCAAATTCAAATTGTTTTATTCATTATAAGATACACATAGATACCCTTAATGAATGTCATAATTATTGATAGTCGTACCTCGGCTTTGTGCGCCCTTCGGGCTATCGTAGTCTGAGAGAAAAAAAGCCGGCAAAAAAAACTCCCAGCACTCTTTTAAATAACAAAATAAAATAAAATAAGCCAATGATGACAATGACTATTATCTTTCATCAAATATAATGTAATTTTATGCTATTAAAACATCTTATCACGAGAGTATAATGTATACTTACAACAAATTCACTTTTATTTTTGAAATGCGGTTTACGAGTAACTAATCAGATAAATGTAATAGTCGTGTAGGTAACAATGTTTCCGTATAATTCAAATACTCAATATTTTTATAAGGATACCAGTTTAACAACAAATAACCTTAATTACGATTACATACTTTATGCAAATGTGCACTTCCTTTCTAAATTAAATATACACCAAGATGTTGCCAAGATGGTTGTCCTAGTTATATCAAGTATTTTATAATGATCTCGAGAACGGGGATTAAGGTCAGATAAAACAAATATGGTTCAATGATGACACTTTATTTAAATAGTAATTGAGTTGCATGCACATCCTGGGGTTGTAGCACAATTTAAATATTATGAAAATTAAAACATAATTGATTCAGTGTTTCTCAAAAACAAAAAGCGACTATGAGAATAACTTGATGGGTTACAATAACGTGTTTTAATAATTACTTGTTCAACCGACAAAGTGGTCTGCGACTCTCGATAGCTTCAGTTATGTATCGGAAGCAATTGGGTACAAAATTTGTCCCTCGTATATTGGAATGCCTAAAAATTTTCAATTCATATCCTTTCCTTAAAAATAAAGCCGTCTTTAGCTAGTGTTTATTATTTTTATGGATATTTTTCTTATAAGTTGTACGAATAGTCTGTAAATAAATAAATATATTCCAAGCTTTGTTAAGTCAGACAGGCTCAAGTGGTTTAAATTTTTGTTTTAAAGTTCAATTAAGATATACATTTTTAACATAAGCATTTTACGATGTCTCATTATATCTCAATCCTAATCCGGCTCCTGCGGTTACGGAGCCAGAGCTCGAGGCTGCCGTCGAGGCGATGCGGCGTAAGAACGTCGCACCGGGTCTCGACGGCATCCCCGC
>DVPR01001296.1:0-11151 GCA_018239345.1 Oxynetra stangelandi | reverse complement strand
GCGGCTTGCGAATGCTTTATTATATATATATATAACCGGCGTGTATGTATGAAGAGACTGATGAATGTAGACGAAGCGCGTCAGGTTTGCAAGGACAGAGATACTTGGAACTCCGTGCTCTCTGCCTACCCCGCTAGGGACCTGGCGTGACGGTTATTTAGCAACAGCTCATTAAATTTTCTAAGAACATATGTTTCGATTCAACATTTTCAAATAGTACCACATGATGATATTTTTTCGGAGTAAAGTTAATCTTATCACGATAGTTATTTTCCCACACGACGTGTACTTGTATAGGATGCAACGTGATCCAGTTGCTATCGTCACACAGTAGCGGTATATTTCATATCCATAATTGACATCTGCCGGAGGTACGACTGCATGACACTAACGGACGACAGCGACTTTGTTTAAAGTTATTTAAATTCGTTTTCGAACTTCTATTATTGCCCCATATAATATGAGTAGAATTGGCATTTAGCTCACATTTTATTCCATCAAATTGCCACTCGAAATTATTAAAATTAAGAAATATATAAAATTAAGAGTAAGATATATCTAGCTAACGATTTTATTATTTTTATATTATGTTTACATAATTATTACTTAAAAATTATTGGTTTACAAAATATACATTTATCCCGAAATCTGAAAGTTTTACATGAATACAATCTTAGATGTTGGTACACGAGCCACATTAATGTTATGAATTCGAAAGAGTTTGAGTATCTGTTCTACTTTCACGTCAAAATGCCTGAACTGATTTTGTTAAAAATTGGCGGAAAGAAATATAAAAATTAAGAACTCGAAACCCGAGAAAAACAGCTCCTTAGAATACTTCTTGAAATAACCATGTAACAGACGTCAGGAAAGAAAAGTTCGTTCAATATTTTCACACGTGACACGGGTCTGATGAGTTCACGCGGATACACCCTGATAGACAGTTATACAAATAAATGGCCACTGTGGTATAATTAATTCTATATCTCTTTAGGTAGTAATATTGTCAACCCGATTTATAAATGGTACACTAACACCATTATATAAGAATATCACTAGACTATAAATGCAATAGAATTAATAAATTACCTGTTGTATTTATTCCAATATACTAACAGAAATTGCATAGATATTAGGTAGGTTATTTATTTATTTATTTATTTAGGTACCTGTATAAACTAGGAACAAACCATTAGACATCTATTTTATAGGTAAGCGGCTTTGCGCTGTTCACCCGATGTCCGATAAAACAAATGACCGACTGATCTGAAATAAAATACGGACCTAATGGCTTTTAAATGAATCACGGCTAAATTTTGGATTTTTGCCAAAGTCGGATTTTTTTTTATTGTCATGCGTTGACTATAGCCGTGCCGTTGCCGCAGCGAAAAAATGTAATGCAAGAGCAAGTAAATTATGAATTAAGGTTACGAAAAAAAAATATCCTACATTCGAAATATACTGTTTTGAAAAGTTTTCCTTTCGCTTTCATCCTCGATACAAAAGTAATGAGTTTCAAGAAGTATGTTAAGGTTTAATTTTATTAGATTTTTTTATATGACGCAACTTTATTTAACTGTACCTACACATAATTACCAAAACATTAATGAACAGTTATACTCTGATGTATAAATCTAGAACTATTCCACGGATGGAGGCATTTCCAACAGAAAAGTGAAAATTACATCTTGTTTTCATGTTCAATGCGCTAAACTAGTTATACCTACGTGAATTTGCAGTGACACCCGTTGTGGCTAGACGTACATTTATTTATATAACAAAACATTATAAATAATTCATACACTAAGTCTGAATACATGTGCCAAGTGCTACAATGTCGTGCACCCACGCCACTATCTGATACAAAATGTAAACAACAAAATACTCTCATATTCACATGAATTGTTAATATCCTTAACCGTGTACATAAACTATGCTAAATTTCATTTTTAATTTACATAAACTTTTTCATATAAGGGAATAAAAGCTTTGTGAAGCTCGGGTGAAATGCAAATTGTGCATTATTAGCATTCTTCATTGAATAATGGAAGAAATCTTTCGGACATTTTCTATGAACGGCACGTGGTTAATTAATGGCAGATTTAATTATCGTGACTGCTGCAGACCGCGGTGTCCGGGCGGGGAGCGATTGGGACATAAATCAAGGGGCACGGTGTGTTGCAACGTTCACTGTTACACGAGAACCTTGTGGGCAAATATTATATTTTATTCCCAACGTTTCGGTAAATCTTCAGTACATTTCGATAAAATATACTAAAACCTCTAATCTATAGTATCAGCTGAGCCGGTCGTTCTATAGAACCGATTGGCTTATAATGCATACAAATAAGCGTGCGATTTACATGACGCGAAAGCGTTAAATATTGTTGCTAGTTGTACCAACAATTTGGAGATTTTTTATGATTACTTTGAACGAATTAAACCATTGACAATTTTCTTCATTACGCTCTCCAGCTGTAGGACACTCGATTGTGCAATCGGTTGGTGACCGTCAGTGTTGTTCGTGATCAACCTATTTTTAAACGGAGTGCATACCCGAACAATGGGTTCCGTCCACTGTTGCATTTATTTGACGTCGAAAACGGAATTAAATTTTTATGTCCTTTAAATTATGAGTACGATGGGCCATTGTTTAAAAAATATCAACCCGGATAGTAAAGCTACATGTATTTTAGATTATAAGTACATTATTATCTTCCTTTATTATTGCTTGATTGATACGTTTTGTAACGTTATTTTAAATATGACTAAGCAAATTTAAAAATTCAAGGTGAGGCCAATTTGATAGCTACTAATAAAAAAAAGATATTAAAAGGTAACACTATAACTGTTTCAAGAATTCAAACAACCAGTGAATTTTAGAAATTGTACTTAAGAGTTACACATGTGTAGTGTTCGTTATTTACACGTTATATCAATGTTAATAACAATCACTGTCAATTATTCAATGCATCGTTTATATAATGTTACAATATCATTCTTTATACAGCCAATGTTTGCCCGATGTAATTGATCTAAATACAATATTCAACCTGACACAAAATTGAACAATCATATCAACAAATCAAGTGGAACGCAGCCATAAAAATTACGGTTGTCTACAGAGAATATAGGTAAATACACCTGATTTGTTTTTAGGCTACCAGTTTCATGTCGTCAGGCCAGCTCGTATCGTCACGTAAATCGCGACTTCGCAAACATAGCCAGCACTGTAACGGTACGAAATGTACATTCTGTTAGCAACCTTAATTATACTGTGGAGCTGCCTTTCGTTTCCTTACAACCTTATAAGTACTAGACACCTACTTTCATGCTCACTTACTTTGCTAACTAGAACGAATTTTCTTTTTTATCATATATTTAAATTATCTTTACTCATATACGGCGATATATTCATGTCCCTTTTTACATCTATCGCAGTCTACAGGTAGTACTGAAAAATATTTTGGTTACGTTGTCTGTGGAATGTAATGTAAAATCGTTATGTAAAGTGTGATGACAAAAAAAACATCAATTATTTAATAAAAAGTAAGTTGTATTAGTGGAAAACTATTTTTTCTTCTAGGCATGCGCGTACAGTAACCTTTTCATTTATACTTTCAAAATATTCATTTGATGTAATCTTATATACTTATTAATTATCCATAATATTTATATAATATTATTATGATACGTACATTTATTTCAGATTGCTTAAATTTCCGTTTGATATTGGCAGATTAAAGCGTCATCTGTACTTATTTTATATAACGATACTGGCTTGAGCGCCATCTTACGTCAATATAATATAACTTTTACCAATCTATACTTCGAAATAGTAAAATCATAGTAGTTTACGTAGCAGAAGATAGATGGTAATGAATCTTAAATGCCATTCTTAGAGTAAACAACCGCTTAATCAATTAATAGTTGTTAAATCTGCTTTAAATATTCTATAACTGCTGTTACTAATAAAAATACTACTTGTATAAATACTACGTTTCTCAAAGACAATTAAAAAACTAAACAAATGACGAACTATTTAAATCATTACTGATCACAAATACCATTTTTTTATAAGCAATTAATTTATGATTAAAAAACAAGTGATATACCGGCAAATTAATAATAAAAGAACTAAAATTTCAATTATATATTTAACCACTATCAACATACATCCAAGTACATTGAAATGTAACGAGTATTTAAGGAAGTATATCATGATCAAACAGTTGAAGCGTTTTTTTAAATTGAGTACCAATTTTGTCATCAGTTACTCAATTTTCATATTTTCTTATTTACCTTAAGGTAATTTAGAGTTAAAATCGAAATTTATTTTATTATTGCTTTCAGTTTTTTATTAAATAATATCTATTGTTTTTAGATTGTTAGGCAGCATAGAGTTCGAAGTTGTTATCGCCTATTTTTAAGGATCACACTGGTGTGCATGTTTTCTGTATGTGTATGATTGTGTGGGTGTGTATCAAATAGGAAACCCAATACTCACGGAAGCCCTCGTGAAGTTAAATGACCTGAGTTGTGATGTAACTTTACCAGGGCACTTCACTGTCCACTGGGCGCACGAGGCACTACATGTACATTTTAGTTGAAAAGTATTGATATATTTTCCTGGACACGTTTGTTGTGAGAGAGTTGTAACTGAATACTATTTTACCACTATAAAACAATAAATGGTTCTGTTTAAAATTACGAAATTCTGCGAAACAAGTCATACAATAATTTTACAAACATATGTAATGAAGACTTGTTTAAAAGAAACTAAATTCATATATATTAAATAGCAAATAAATGGAATAAAACAAGAATTTCACAAACTTACAGATTTGTAATTTCCGTAGCGAGATAGATCACATGAAAAATTCAAAAAACATATTTTATAAATTATAAATTTTTTCATTGTATTTCGTTATATTTTATAAAAGACATGAGAAACCAAAACACCTATGTGAAATTACAGGATCGACGTGTCTACTTAATTAACTAATCTAAGTAACTATTTAGGTCAATCGTGAAGCAAAACTGACATACCTACCTATACTCGTAAATGAACATATCGCGTAGGCACTCTATGGTCATTTAGGTGGCAGGGATTTTTAAAATTTTCCTTTTAAATAAGTTCAAAATAATAGAAAGTTCAGGTTGCTTACAATTTTTGTTTTTATATCATTCCGTATTTGCCAGTTTTAATATGGAAAACGATACTACAAAATCTCTAAGTCTTTTCTCATTTTAACATGCTAACGTTATCGATATTCACCATACTGACACGTTCATACTCACACAAACAAAACAAATTCTATTGGCATTTACATAAAACATAAAATTACACATATTTCGTTTAGTGTATCAACAAAATCGGCCTTCGGTGACACGCCGATACATATTATATGCCTGCTAAGGTAAAAATAGAACTATTCAACACATCGTTTTGAAGAAAAAAGAAATTCAGCGAGGATATTAATGTTGTGGTACGTATTTAAAGTGTATTCACAATCATCTCGTAAAGATAGACAACTTTGTCCATAGTTAGGTACATATAGCTACATCCATCGAAAAAAATTGGCGCATTGGAATACGAAAATAAATATTCGTATTGATTAAGATTTAATACCATTACTAAATCGAAATTGCCCGATATGGAGGTTGTCGTGCAAAGATTGAAAAAAAAAAATTAAACCCTTATTTTTTAATTAGTAACATCGTGTTTTAATGAACAACGGAATTAACCAATAAATGCATTAAGAGAGAATTGGGAGCACTACTTAGTACATCAGATTATGTACGACTACTCTTAGTGAATATATCGCTTATACAATCACTCACAAGTTCGTAGGATAGCCTTCATGACACACGCGTCCATATATTCCAGTTAGTTCAGTGATAGTTATAGATATTATTTTCAGTTGAAGACAAGTGCGACACACTTAAAGAGTTTCAATGTAACTTATTCTATTGGTATTATTTAAATAAGTCGTATAGCATCAAATTATTTGTCTACTAACAAGAGATAGATATAAAAGTGAATTAATTAAAACATGAACACTAAATATGGAGCAACGAACGTGAACAACGTTTTAACCGAAAATGAAAATGACGAAGGCTTCCCACATGAAATTGAATTAAGGTAATCTTAAGTTTATTCGTGACTCCGCGCTAGTGTGTTCAGGACGATGCAATTTACTGTTTATCCAATTTAAAACAAGCGATCACAAAGTGGAACACAAAACGAAAATTGTCATCCTTCTTAATCGAAAGATGAACATTTCCTATTCCTAGTCTTTCGCCATCACGAAATTGTAATTTTATATCCCAGTCAGTCTCTTCGTACTAGATCTACTTGGGTACTTCTTGGTCTGACCCTATTGCGTATTCACAAGTAAAGCATGTATTTTATAAAATTGCTTCTCTATTTTATTTATAATTATTTATTTATCTAGTCTTCCTTTGTCTTAAGACTTCTTCATTTTGAGTGGGACTCTTTATTTTTTTTACTATTAACACACAGTAAATAGCGTATTCGTATAGTTTACGTAATAGGCATAAAGTATCTAATAGTAACAATGAAAGATTTAACACCGAGTAATTTAATGTGATAGGCATTTCGACTGCTTTTATTTTGGACTGTCCAAAAAAATTACATGGACAACATACGAAATAAATTTTAAAAAGCAAATCGGATACGGAGGCGATACAATCAATATGAACTAATGAGATATCATCGCCTTTTTTTCTTAATGCCTATTATAAATACGTAAAGAGGATGAACGTAGTTAGATAAAGTGATCGTGAAAATCACTTACATTCAATATGAGACAATCACGCAATTGAATTATTGAATATGTACTTACCTATACCCGTATATACAGTGCAACATCGATGTAACGAAACTGAAAGAAATTAAAATATATTCGTTATAAAAAGTAATTTGTTACAATTCAGTTCATTGTTCAGAAGTTAGTTTAGTCTAAAGTTCGTTTTAACAAGTTTAAAACATAAAAGAATATAAAACAAGTGATAGAATTCGTTATGTAAAGGTTATAAGTTACCGAAATTCGTTAATTACATTTTAATAATACTAAATAAATAAATAAATAAGTGACCGTCACGCCAGGTCCCTAGCGGGGTAGGTAGAGAGCACTGAGTGCCAAACATCTCTGTCCATAAAAACCTGACGTGCTTCGTCGACATTCATCAGTCTCTTCATGCATACACGCCGGTTTCGGAGGCTTCTATACAATTCCACCTATCACATGTTATTCTGGATCAAGGTATCTTAACGATGCCTAATGAATTTATTATAGTTATTATAATATAATTATAATTCGTCTTTAACAATCTCTTTCGACACCTCCATACTAGAATCCAGTGTGCAATTATTCTATTAGCCTTTCAAAGGTACTTAATATAATTAGGAAAAGAAATAGACACGAACATTAGTTCCAGTATAAAAAAGGCAAATCTTTCAAGTCGGCAAGTCAGTATGTCGGGTCACATTGCTCAAGTAAGGTCATGGCTAACGAAAAAACTTAACGTAATTTAATTGTAATTGTTTCAGCAACCCCTGCAAGCGACGCCGATGGTGGCGCATAAACCAACACTTTCTGTACGGCTTGGGGCACGTCTACAACGATCTGTGTGCAGCAATGTGGTTTTCCTACATGATGCTCTTCTTCCAAGCCGTGCTGCATATGAGGGCTGCAGTGGCCGGCGCTATGTTGCTTCTAGGTAATTTTCTTAAGCCTATATTAAAAATGTATATTAATAATGTTTGAAGTATATTGAAGAAACGCTTTTAGAAAACCAATAATTTTAACGAGAACTATACTATATGTCTTGTGAAAGTTCAACCTTTATATGTATGTACGTATATGGTTCAACGCGGTCGAAAAGTAAGATTAGAAAATAATTGAAATTAGTATAGGATGATATTAAGACGTTGGAGTTAAATAAAATAATTAAATTCTGAATTTTTACCAATTATTGCACGTGATAATGCTTTTTGATCTAGTGTTTATAACGTTGTCTGTCCTTCGAGTGCATCCTTGTTGCTTTATCTAATCAGTTCGTTAGCTTATTAAACAAAGACTACTTCGTATTGTGCTGGTGATTGGTGACGCATGACATTGGTGGATGGTAGAACATGTAATTATATGGTTCGTCCGGGGCAGTAGCTAAATAGTGGCTGATTTACCAGTAGGTTGAATAGGCTGCAGCCTACAAGTGCAGATTTTAGGGGCGATGAATTTAGGAGCAACATTTTTTTATGTCTTACAGAAATGAAAAAGTTTCGTATTTATAAACCAAACAAAAAATCAGATCCGCCCAAACAGTTGAACTTTGTACAAAATATGAAAATACATTGACAAAAAAATTTAATCAATATTATTGTGACCTAAGTAAGGTATTGAATTGCAGGGGTCTACAATTCGATACCCCACTTCACATACGACGACATTTCTGTCAGGCTTGAATAGAAGTTTAAAAGCCAGCTCGGGTGACAACAATTGTTAAAAAAAATCAGAAACAACTTAAACATAAACAATATAATTTGTACCATATTATTTAAATGAATTAATTCAAGCCCACTATTGCTTAAATGTTTATCTCGTAATAAGCTGTCGATGGTTTTCCATCGCCCGAAATCATCGTTTATGATATCCATAGTATCTACTCATAAACATTGTTCATGCATATTAAAATTCAACAACTCCAGCTGATCGTTTTCGTTACGATTAGTGATAAAGTTAGAATGTAAGGTTTTCAGCAATTTGCTTTTATCATATTTTTTTAGAAACTTAAGCTTGTTCCTCTCGCATAGCATTACCCGGTGTAAAAATAAATTTCTTTCGTAGTGTGTATAACTGAATAATCATTCACCTCTAGTTGAACATGTCATATAATAAAATTGTCGATATTACCATCACTCACTTCGGTGAAAAATAGACAAATAAATAAGTAACCGTCACGCCAGGTCCCTAGCGGGGCAGGCAGAAACCACGGAGTGCCAAACATCTCTGTCCTTACAAACCTGACGTGCTTCGTCTACAAACAATTAGAGTAAAATAAAGAAACAATTACAGAATTGTGAATCTTTTTTGTTTTTCAGGTCAAGTTGTAGATGCACTAGCCACACCGATAGTAGGCGTTTTTGCGGATAAGTACAGTACTAAGAAAGTGTGGCATTTAACAGGTACGTTTCTCGTCCTAAACACTGAAAGCAGGACATTTACAATATGTTTCTTATCCGGCACAACAACTTAAAAGAAATTGTACCTATACAGGAACAATTGTTTGAATTCATCGACATTGTAAACGCAATTGTAACGACATATGTAGATAACATATAAATATATGTAGGTATATACAGATACTTAAAGACCCAATGTTCTGTTAAAACGGATATCCGATTACATTTAACGAAATTTATGTTTTTTGGGATGAAAACTCGAAAACTCACACCACAAAATAACCTTTAACACGTTGAAAATAAATCTAACATTCGTTATAAGAGTATTAAAAAAAAATGCTATACTATACTATACTTATATTAAATACTTCTTTATATATGACATTTAAACCAGATTAATTAAATAAAGCTTGGGAATATGAACCTATTTAAGTAATTTGTGTTCAATTTCACAATTTCCAGGCAGTTTGATCGTCGTATGCACCTTTCCATTATTATTCGTACGCTGCTGGTCTTGCTGGATATCCGACGATTCTGTGTACCTCACTTGGTGGATGCCATTTTACTACGCCGTTCTTATAGTCTTCTTCCAGATAGGATGGGCTATTGTGCAAATATCACATCTCGCTATGATACCAGTTATAAGCGATAATCTAAATACTCGGGCTGAATTAACTTCGATAAGGTTAATATTAATAACGAACATATGGATTTTATAATCTACATAATATTAGAAATTTATTAAAAAATATATCAATTCATACTGATTATAGATACATGGCTTCTGTGGTATCCAGTCTTATGGTTTATTTAATAACCTGGACTGTGTTGAGGGCAACTAATTACAGCACCTTTATTGGACCTGCGGATGATTATAAATTTAGGGTATGTACCTATACCCTATTGTGTAGTTTACGAGTATAAGTATTTTTCATAGTATAAGTATTCATATTTTTCATATAAACCACCACTTAAAGTTTAATAATATTATTATTTAACATAAGAAAAAAAGTCACAATTCCATTGTACCAATATAATTGTATAATGTAATTTTCTAACTCAATATAGATCAAGCGTTAACTGATTGCTTAGGAAGTGAATAATGGCAAACTTATTTTCTGCAATTACTTTTGTGATGAGTCATGCGTAAAGCATGTTAGAGGTAAACATTTTCGAATTGCTATTAAGTGTTAATTAAAACATTTAACATTTTATCATTTACATCGTACCGCTTACTATTCAGTATATTCAGTAGCTTTTATTTCAGTTCCATGTAAAAAGTATTTTGGTTAGTTTGAATAAAATATCAATCATTATTCACTCTGCTCATTATTTTCAGAATGTTTCACTTATAATATCCGGAATTGGTATTATTGCAATTATAATGTTTCACATGTTTTTTAAATTAAATCCGATGAAGGACCAAAAGGCTTTCGCTCAAGCGGCATGCAACGGAACACTCGAAGTGAACGAAAATGCAACTTTAAAGGTTACAGCCAAATCAAAAATCATGCATTTTCTAAGAAACCCCTTATTGTACCAAACAAGTATGCTGTAAGTAAAGTTACTTTAATTATAAATCTATACTGATCTATTACTTCATTCAAAAAATCTTTCAATTAAAGTATTGTATTTCCATTGCCGTAATGTAATATATAAACTTAGTTTTCAGTAGGCACTACCTTCTATCTAGTAATCTAGTTTTGACCACGCGGTTACTTTATTATATTTTTGGATCATATTATTTTTTAATTACAAAATTATTAAAAATACTAAGGCTGTGGAGAAAGCTATTATCCTATTTATTGTCACAGTGACTAACTTGATTCGGATTGATAAAAATATTTGTCTCGAATCGATACAGTTGGAATCCATGAACGACAATAAGCGGTGTTATAAAGGGTGGGCCTCGGAGTTTTGCGAATTTGAAATCTCTATAGCGT
>DVPR01001295.1:0-11152 GCA_018239345.1 Oxynetra stangelandi | reverse complement strand
AGCAACACATTAATACAACATCTCACGAACAGATAGCGCTAATCATAGCAACATCCTGATATTATCCCTCACATATAAATGTTTGGTTAATCAAGAATCATTATGTCTAACGTCCTATATAATTTGATTAGTTAAGAAAGTGAGAAAATCTACGCTCTTTAGTGTTTTAAATAATTTCACATTTATGCAATTTTCCGGTACGGTCCTGATCATTCTTATTCAGATACAAGACCGGCCGCCAACAGTGTGATGACAAAACTGTTGATGATGATGATAATACTGAAATGATAATATGATGATGATAATACATTTTACATTAATATGTCATATCAAGTAGTTTCAAATCTTCCCGCCGCTCTAAACATTTCAGTTAGAGTTGATTTTTAAATTTTGACAGATAAAGTTTAAAGTATCCTAAACTATGGTAATGCTAACAAGTAAGGGGCTAAGGGCATTAGCACAACTGTTTAGTGTACTTCACTGTTATGACTTACGGTGTACATTTGTAGTTATTGTTTAATTCCGAGTGAAGTTTTATGACGAATCCAGTATGCCATTTCATAAATGTAGATTGTGTTTGAAAATTGGTGATTTTTGTTCAATATTCGAAAAAGACGATGCAGTAAAACTGTCTGAAATGGTTATGTCTTTTTCTAACGTTCAAGTAAGTAGAATGATATATATTTTCATATATTTATATAGGTATTTTTCACGCTTACAAGTACCAAGAATTACAGGGCTTGGTGGCAAGCACAAACAATATAACGTGAAATATTGGCAAGCTAACAACTTTCGGATCGTGAGCAACAAGATGCCCCGTTACCTGGTGAAAAGTTAGGATTCTGTTCAATGGTAAAGGGACGTTTCCCGATACATACAGCCTGGAATTATTCAAGTCGAGTGAATAGGCATTTTCTAGGCAAGCGTGCTTCATTCTAGGCTGCATCCTGCTTTCCATCAGATGGGATAGCAGTCAAACGGAAGTCTATAGCTCAATAAAAAAAAAAGAAAAAAACAAACGTTACAGCAGTAGACAATCTGAATCATCTCATCCATCCATTCCACTTGCGTTTTTATGGTGCTTCAAATGACCGTTGCCTGGTCTCTGTGAGATAAACCTCTTGGTGAAATATCTTCAAACTACTAGTAACTGGTTTGTGCGATATGAATTATACGTTATCGCCTTTTCTAATATTACAATAAATTCTTTTACAGATCCACGAGGGAGACGGCTTGTCGGATCGTGTTTGCACCTCGTGCATAGAAAACTTGAGTACTGCTTTCTTATTTAAACAACAGTGTGAACGCATAGACAACTTACTGAGAAAGTACCCCGGTGAGTAGTGAAATTTAATTGATTGATCTTTTATATATATTTTTGTTATACCAATTTATTCATCCATTAAAAGTTTCATGTGTAGTATAAATTAATTACATTGATAAACTACAGACATACAAATCGATAAACCACCAACATCGGATTACAATGATTTCTATAACAAGGAATTTCACATGCACTCTGAATGTGAATCGGTCGAAGGTGAAAACGATCAAAATTTGATCAAGGACACAAGTTTTGAGGAAGAAAAAGAGCACTACCATGAAATAAGTGATGAGACCGATAGCGATGTTGACTCTATAAAGTGTGTTTACTGCAACCAGTCGTATAATAATTATGGGGGCCACACATGCCATGTGACGTGCACTATAGAACACAATGAGATGCAGCGATCCGGCAGTAACGAAACTCTAGTGGCGGCTGACCTGAGACCCGTCATACAACCGCCAAAGTCCATTGCCCCAATTCTAAGCATTCCCGAGTATGTTAGTGTGTCGTGTGTTCTATGCGAAGAAAAATATGATGATTATGATGCTTATGTGACACATTTGAACAAATGCACCACTAATGTGAAAGTGCAACATTTCGTATGCCCGCTGTGCCATGATATTTTTACTGAGAAACTGGCTTACCTGCAACATTTGAAATTGAACCATTTCAAATTGAATTATGCAGTTATCGATACTGGCTTTGACTGTGTTGATTTTGCACCGACCGTTGAGAAAACGAGGCACCCCAAAACGGTGCGTCGCCAAATCGGTTGGTCCATCGAAGATATTTATCAAGAAATAGAGTGCACAAAAATTGAAGAAAAACAAACGCCCAATTCCAGTCCGTTTAAAAATTTCTTTTCCAAATTGGGGAATGAGTGAGTTTCATATACCAATATTGGCATGCCTGGGGAATCCATCAGTTCCGCTTCCAGTATAATACTAACTTGGTTCAGCGCGACTATTGTAGAGAAGACAATCATTCGCTTTTCAGTTCTAACACTCTTCTTCGGCAGCAGACGTTGGTCATTGGTCGATAACTAAAGCTTTACATTACATTTGAATGTGTAGTACCAAGTATCTATGTCCATATTGTCATTATCTTGATAAGATTTCTAGATAATAGCTTGTTTTTAATGTTATTAGTTTCATTATAGATCATTCAGCAGACAAAGCACTCCTAAGAAGGTGAGTTTTCGAAAATTTATTGAAAATGGTAAGGCCAAAACTGCCGTATACTTGCCGTTCAGAAAGTACATACAGAATTATAAATTGAAAAAGAAGAATAGCGAATACAGCCCTATAAACTCCAAGGCACAAGTTGTGAGTAAGATACAAGCTACGTTGCCGGAGGTCGTATCAGGTAGGATTTGGGTTTTATTGTAGGTCAAAACTATTTTTCCCATTCCTTGGTCTGTCACAGAACTTTTGCCCATTCTTGAGGGCTGAGATGGTTGCCTCTAGTAAAACACATTTTGATTTTACAGACATCAATATTATTTATCATTAATGCTACCCGGTTAGAATGGATAAGATTGTTCAGTCATTCATTTCTAGACTTTACTAGTCTGCCTAATATCAGTCTAGGTGATGTTACTAATTCTTTATGAGGAGATCATTTTTGTTATATATATTTTAAAAAATTCAGCATTGTATTTATTATTAATATAAAATCAATGGGAATCATATAATAATTATTCATAATTATTCATAGTATCTTTGTTGATAATTTTTAATTATTTTAAAACTCTTTTGCTTAAACTAAAATGTGTTTTTTAATAAATTTTAGATAGCGATTATAACTCCCCGAGTGGTACGTCCGAAGAGTCATGGAAAATGAAACAGAATTTAATATGTGCATGCGATAAGAAAGTGTTCATGCTTTCAGAGTTTATTCATGTGAGTTGTTAAAGAACACTATGAATATTGTTATAGTTTTAAAGAAATAAACATTAATACAAATAATATATATTATAATTAGCTGGAAACTCTACTTTGTTTAGACCTGGCGCTATATTTATAAATTAATTTTAATCTCCACTGATTACACCAATTTTAAATTTTTTGGATAAAGTTTCTATGATTATTGAATGAAATTTAAAAAATTTGGTATCACACATGGAATAACTTCATCTACCCATTTGGATTACAGGACCGTGACAGGATAGTGGCGATGATAAATGAATTGGGAGGTGTGGTGTCAGAAAATACAAAGATGGAGATGTTGGCCACACACTTTATATCTGTGCTGCCGAATGATACTTTTTCTGGTATGATGGTTTGCGCTCTGGCTACTGGGAAGTGGCTGCTCCACATCAGCTTCATATACGACAGCTTCCGGTGCAAAAAGTTTTTGAAGGTAAATTCCTGATGTAAAGGGGTCGGTTAGGATAATTGAATATAAAAACCTAATTATTTGTCTCAATGTATATTTTGTATGATGCCTTGAGAAAATCATATATATATATATATATATATATTGTTAGGTGACATGCAAATTAATTTAAATAATAAATTCACACTTTTATATTGTTTACTGTCCTATTCTATCTTGAAATCCATCATTATAGTCTTCAGAATTGTATAGCGAACTAGGAACTGCCCTGTGAGTATACCCATTTTGAATTTAAAAATTACAACAGAAATTAATTATGGAAATTTGAACTTGAACTTAAAATTTACAACAAATTAATTATGTAAATTAATTTATCAGCAAATTTAGGTAATTTTAAATATATGTCAATATTGGCTGTTATAAATTGAAAAATGCCATGTAACTTTGTATATAGATTTCTTTTTATATTTGTCGAAATTTGAAAATATTGTGATAACATTATTTTTAGGAAAGTATGTATGAATGGATGAAACATCCAAAAATAGTCGAAATAGACACAACAAGCGTGGAGGTAGCCAAGGCGGCTGTGTACTGGAATTTGGAACTGCAAAGCAACAATGCAAAATTTCCCTTTGAGGGCAAACAGATTGTTCTAATAATGAAGAAAAAATACAGGCAGTACTATCAGATGGTTTTCAAAGCACTTAAGGCAAAGCCTATCACATATGACCCGAGGTGAGTGTTATTTGAAAATATATATAGGAACTGATATATGTATATTGAGTAGTGTCTTTATATTTTGTTCTTTGGAACCACAAGAAGCATTGGATTCCCAGTGTTATTGCAAGAATTTATAGTTAAATCTTCTCGGGACCTACGGGTGGTTTTAAAAACTGTGCTGTGTGCTTAACAAATAACCCTTTGATGTTTCCTCGAATTAGTGAGATTGATAGTCATCATTGTATAGTGGTAGTAGTAGTAGTAGTCGTAGTACAGTTAATGTAAATTGATATCTAATGAACATTACTTTCAGGACTCCCGGTGTCTGTTGTACTGCAGATTATTGCTTTGTCGACATGAAGATTATAGAGCGAGTAAAATTACGATTTTTCTTCCACCACAACGTTCCTGTATTCCCTTACCAGTATATACTAGTGTACCTCCTCAAGAGAGGCTGTATTGACGATGAACATAAATATTTATTACAAGACTGCAATAAGATCAAAGACACTTCCTACTATATGAATAATACATATTAAAATATAAATAAATGAATTATATTGTTTTACAGATAATTAAAATCTTTATTATATTATATAGAATTAAAAAAAAATATATGTTTATATTAAATTTTGACTTTGGTTTATTAAATATATAATAAGACAAAAGAAATTATAGGGATATTATAATAAAAATATGTCGATTATAACTTTTTTTTATATAAAATCCTGTGTTTGACCTTTTAAAACGACAAAAACAACGTTATATTTTCACCTAAAATTATTAAAATAAAATATCTCGCATCGTTGTTTTTATTATTTTCTAACAAACACAATCTTATCTTTCATTTGTGACTTCTGCGTCCTTTTGCCAATTGAGGCACGGTATGATGTGGAACTGGAAGGTTTTTTCGTGGACTGATTACCTGAAAAATGTATGGATAACAAACAACTCGAAAGCAACTCCGTAGTTCAAACGATCCTCCGTATGTCTATACGCTATTCTTACTTTTGAATAAAATACCCAACAAGCAACTGTAGCCAATATGGTAGCTATCATCCCCCAACACTGTTCATGGCTCGGGAAATTGTCATTCGATATTTGAGTATCTTTTTCTGGTTCATCGCAACCACAAAAATTAATTAGAAACATTTTAAGCAAATCGACTCGTAATTTTGACAAATTCAAACTTGACAGTTTTTCTTTCTTGGATTATTTATTTTTCTTCTACAAAGATAGTAGTAGTAGTAGTTCTTCTACAAAGAACGCCAAAGTTATTGTTAATTAAATCACAGACTGATGTGGAGGTTCATTTGCACTTATTTAAATGTCTCATTCTTAAAACTGATTAGATGGGTGCTTTAATAATTTTACGTCAAGTATTTTTGAAGATGATAGGTGGTAGAACATCATCAACAACCCATTGAAAGTTCCACTGCTGGACACGGGTCTCCTCTCGGAATGAGAAGGATTAGGCCATAGTCCACCACGTTGGCCAAGTGCGGGTTGGTAGACTTCACACACCTTACATTATTTTTTTCTAAGATGTACAGGTTTCCTTCACCGTTACAGCAAGTGATATTTTTTATGTTAAAACGCACATTCTAAAGACAAGAAAACGTATAAACGATTTCAAGTGTTGCAGTTGAAGATCCGATAAAGTTCTCTGAACTATCTCGACCGTTTTTATATAAAATAAAATTAATAAAATTGTGAGGTAAATAAAATTAATGCCTTGTAGATTTAAAAGTTCATTTAAGCTTTTATGGAAAGCCCGAAGTAGGCTCAGGAGATTAGATTCACATTTCACATAATGTACATATGTCTGCATATTACATTATAAGTACATTAATGACGATAGCTCGACTTATTAAAAAACGGACTTCATTTTTGTGTACATATTAGAAAGAACACATAA
This sequence comes from Oxynetra stangelandi, assembly GCA_018239345.1. Lineage (NCBI taxonomy): Eukaryota > Metazoa > Arthropoda > Insecta > Lepidoptera > Hesperiidae > Oxynetra > Oxynetra stangelandi. Next base: position 4,850 of record DVPR01001295.1, on the reverse strand, counting down.
TGTTACATTTGCGTAACCGCGCAAGTAATTATTATCTATTTGTCCCAAATAAATAAAAAAACACATTTGTGCTGCATCTGTTTTATTTGTAAGTAACTAATTTACTTAATATAAGAAAGTTTTTAAGTATATTATAAATAAAGTAAGCAAATGAGTACATTATAATGTAATTACATAACAATAATACATAAGCACATTTAATGAACGAATGTTTACTATGACACGAGTGGAGCATGTTGGAAATATTAAAACTACCATAATACAAATATTTAATACTGATGAGATTAATTATGTTGACTAATTACAAAATAGATTTTGAATCATGACACTGAGCCTGTTTGTTGGCAGATTGTCCTTCAATTTCTGTGAAATATCAATCGTATAGTCGCCTCTCTTTTGTGCTATGTAAGAAAATAATGGCATCAACACTGGTTCGAAGTCTTCGGTGTTACCTTCCTGAATTAAATTTATTATTGTCATCAACTTATTGGTTACTGTGGATACTTGTTTGCTGGTCAGAGGTTCTTTGAAGAACTTGTACTGAAAAAAAATATTTTTTTATTATTTGAACATTCGGCACGATTTTACATACAATTCCATTTTTTCCCTTAATTATTAAATAAATACTACTATGTAATTTGTACAGCAGCGCTAGGTGCGCTACAAATTAATAGTTAGTGCTTAAGCTATTACTATAAACCAAATAAATAATTACAAAGACGGAGAGTCGGAAGTAAAGATACTTGAAATCACGCATTTACTAATTAAACGGGACGCCCGTCAGAATTTCTGGATGTTTCTATTAAATTACTATAGTAAAAAAGCTAAATAATTAAACCATTTTGGGTATTACTGGTAACATTGTTGCGTTTCCGGTAAAAGTAAATATAAAATACCATAATTCACTTGATTTCTTAGCAAATTTGAAGGCAACCATAACGTATGAAGTCACCAAGCTTAATACAAATATCATGTCACCTAATTATGTTAATTATGTTGATGAATATCTCACCCTAATACAATGCATGAGGTTCTTGTAACAGTACAACAAGCACGACCACGTTGTATTTGTGCGATTGGATTTCTCTGCCGCTAGCACAGACAACATTGCATTGTCAAGAAGATCCAAAATCTTCGTTCCGCCAAACACTTTCAGACTATTCCAGATGCAGTCCCATTCTTGCAAAGTAGTGCAACATAACACCTGAAAATAAAAGGTTTTATTTATTTATACTGTATGTATAACTCACAAAATGAGCCTTGGGTTACATCTTCATTAAAAATCTCACGAGCCATGATGAGTTTTATGAGCAATGAGAAAAATTGCCAAAAAATGCTAAATTAATAACTTGTCTAAAATCTAAGGATACATTTTTCAGTACATATGGAAATCAACATACAGAAATTTTACACGAGACTTATTCTGAAATAAAAAAAATACTGCCAAAATAATAAAATTAATTTTAATTAAATTGTGTATTAATTTTTTATATGCAATCATATATGAAACTTTCATAAATAAAATAATTATAAAAACCGTCACGCCAGGTCCCTAGCCGAGTAGGCAGAGAGCACCGAGCGTCAAACATCTCTGTTCTTACAAACCTGACGTGTTTCGTAACTTGTAACTTTCATATCTATAGAAAATAATCACCTAGGTCTCATAATGTTAAATGGCGCCCATTTCTCAATATTTCTTTCTTAAATAGAATCCAGCAAATACATACAGTGCAAAAGTTTCTTTACACCTTAGGCGGAGACTAACCATCCATAATAAAACTATTACAAACCTGTGCAAGCCATAATGTTAACATTTCAGTGTCCATATCTTTAGATATTGATATTCCACTAATAACTTCGACAAAATTGCTTCCTGGGGGGTTCCATAGTCGCCTGTAGTAATACATATTCAACGGATCAAGTCCCTTCAACTTGCTTTTCAACCAGGTGACTTCTTTTTCTGTAATCAAGTCATTATTCTACAATTCACAAAACTAGTGATTACAGTATTAATATAAAAATTCAAACTTAAAAGTATATTCCAAATAATAAAAAAATTGTTATACAGTTTTCATTTATTTTTGTTATGTTGATTAAATTTTTAATCCAAGTCAATATATGTATAATTTATCATTCATTCTACTTTGCCCAGGGGACTGAGTTGAAGTATCTGTTGTGTATTCTACTTTAGTCTACTTAAAAACAATAAATGCAGCAGGAAATAGCAATTGCTGTATAGAAGACAAATTCCTTATATACCTGGCACATTTCCTTTGTATGAATTCATAAGAGCTGTTTGTAAGTCAATCACCAGGGTCAAGATTGTTGGAGCCAGTGTATTGAATGTGTTGATTTTCCAGCGCACCTGCATCATCACTTGAGCCAACATAGCTAGCATTGGTGCTCTATACTCTGACAGTTCATTTATAGAATAACATTTGTTTAACATTGCACATAAAATATTAATGTGCCTGTAATTTTCGTCCACAAGAGCAGTGTGCAATTTGGGCATAATAATTAAAAGCAAAAGTTTCGTTCCCGCAACGATATCGGCAGTTTTCAATTTACCAATAAGGTTAATGAAGTTATCTCGCTTTGCATCTGTGTCCAGTTCATCGTTGATGATATTTTTTAATATTATTGTGAGGCACGGCTCTGTGTCTTTGATGTAGTAGTGAGTAGAATATTTCCTCAACATTGTTATTGCTTTGAACATAAGATTCATCTGCTGTTCATTCTCTACAGCGGATTTGAATATTTTTAGATACACTTTACTAGGGTTCTGTACAAATACACTCAATATATCGGATAAGTCCAAATCCGGTGACACAGATAGTTTATTGAAAATTTCTGTCAACATGTGGGCAAATTGTGTGGATTCCAACATATTATTAAAAACTCCATTCTCGTAATGATCATCTACAACATTCTGTTTTACATCATTGTTGCACTGATGAAACACTTTGATCGCCAATGATAGTAACTGTGCCTCACATCCCGCACCACTCTTTATGTGATTATACAGTTTATTGAATAACTCACTGCAAATATCTTCACTCAATTTATTTAAATTGGAGTCCAATATTTGCAGGAGAGATGTATCTTGGAGTATTTTATCTGAGTGTATTAGTCCTTGAAGCCATTGGGTGCTGTCACTGTTCTGTTTGTTAATGTTCGCAATGATCACACAGTTATCTATCGTATCTATTAACTCCTGTACAGGTTTTCGAGATATTTGTTCAAGCATACTGACTACGGGGTGATCAGACGACTCACTATTCAAAAGTTCCTGACGCACCCTGTAACACAATTCGCCGATTGTCTCTTGCATAGTAACACTGCCATCTCCAAACTCACTCCATGCGCAAAATATATCTATATTGACACCCATAACAAGCTTCATACATTTATCCAACAAATCTGTTAGACATTTATTCAGTACTTCTAATACGGGTTTATCATCCAATATACGGGGAATGTATTCGATTTGTTTAGAATCACCTTTGTATGTGATTTTATATAGTGTTATGGATTCATCGAGATTGTGTGTTTGTATAACATTGTAATCGCTAAAACACTTACGCACAATGCCCAGCATTGTCTGTAGACTGTACCCGTAATGCTTATACAATTCGTCTTTATTGAGCCGTTCCAATTTACTCTCGTTTGGTGGATTACAAATATATAGCATACACCTTTGAAAATTGCTAAAGCCCAATTTCAATTGGTCTTCGTCGTATTCAAATAAACTAATTCGACACAAGAAACGGAAGCATGCAGTGGACAGCACATGTAACTGTTTTAAACACTCAGTGGGATTGAAATATTTCATATTGAATATTAAAGCATCGGCCACTTCTAAGCACAGTTTTGGATAACTGAAACTGATAATCTCGTATACATATTTCTCCATGGACAATTTCCACAGCATTTCACACATCAGACATTTTGTGATTGTCGGTACCGTCCATATAAGAAGATCTATTGTTGAATCCGTATTCATCAACTGTCCCAGTACAGGTAGATCAGAGTTTAAAACTATATATAATGCAAACCGTCGCATCGTGTCGGTCGCATCTTGAACGACATCTTCATCGTTAATGTAATTTTCTCGCTTTAAAAACTCACGCACATTATCGATTACCGACTCAATTTTTGTTTCATTGCCTGAAACACAATAACTAGTAGTAATATGTAAACCAAACATCTGTTAAATGAAAATATGTAATAAAAATCAATCCTTTACATATATTCAGTATACGATTCAAATTTTATTAACTCACCGCCTCTTAATTTTAAATTAGCAAAAGAATGGACATAATCAGCCGAAATAAGGACGCCTTGCAAGGCAGATAAGTCTGCAGTAAACTGTACTGTAATCATTATTTAATGTATTTGCAGCACAGTTCTGTGATTAAGCAGTCTGATCGATTTGTGTTTAAATATATTATAATTACAAAATTTGACAACACATGCCCACCAGCCGGTCTGTGACACAGCCGAACAGCATGAACAATCAATAATACAAATATACTCTTGACATAATCAATGTCAGACAGACGTGGAATTCTTGTTTTTGGCGCAGTTATTATTAATTGTTGTTGATATTATGGTGTATAAATAAAATAACGACTTAGAATTTAATATAGTTATTTCTCAATGTGATTTGTATTAGTTTTACTTTACATAAAAAAAAACAGTGATCTAGTGGTAAACTCTCTGCTTTACGCTGATGACGCAGTTTTGCTAGCAGCCACACCATCTGACCTGCAATCACTAGTCACAATTATGAAAGATGATTGCATGAAGAAAGGCTTACATTTGAACGTGAACAAAACCAAAGTAATGGT
>DVPR01001294.1:0-11153 GCA_018239345.1 Oxynetra stangelandi | reverse complement strand
GCGCTCCTCTCCCCTCCCCCGTTGCAACGCTATGGCGATTTCAAATTCGCAAAACTCCGAGGCCCACCCTTTATATGGTAAAATGTTGAGAGAATGAAGGAGCCAATTAATTATTATGTAAGTATGCGCTTTAGAAAAGAGATAGCAAAAACGGACAAATGTCGCAAGTTTGTCGATCATTGGCCGAGTAAACCCGATTTATTGCAGTTTTATGCAGAGTTATACGGAACCATTACCGCATACCAAGCTTCGTACTTTACATCTTTGATGTAATCAATCATTGTTACAGATTGTTTCAATAGTTTTTTTATTAACGATTCGATTGTTTGGCAAAAAACGTTTCGTCATTATCACGTGTAGTTTCGCGAGGAGTACGCGTATCTAGTGTCCGGTAAATTAAATATTTTCCGTAATGTTTTTAGTCACGAACACGACCTATCGTAGTCCTTGAAATTATATTGGTATAAAAAAAACGCATTAACAGACTTGAGTTTCAAACTCCTGTATATCAGTTTGGAGATGAAGAGCTACAATTCCTGACAACTTTATTAGTAAGAAAGGAAAATGTTGTGAGATAACCTCCGAGCTTAATAGTTTTCCCAAACTTCTGCTAATATTAGTTTAGTCTGCTAGCATGGTCAGCACAACCATCTTATTATGAAAGGAAACCTATGAACAACAATATAACAGTAAAGGATGATAAGAGGAAATACAAAAAGAAAACTGTTGGCACTTTTAGAATATAATTGAACTGGATGGTACAAGTGCGATGTGTTGAAAATATAACTAGCTACTTACATGAAGTTCCTATCAATTAGGTAATAAATAAATGCTAGGAGACCGGTTTACGTCCTCAATGCTTGAACTAATCAAAGATACTAACCTTCAAGGTTCTTCAGAGGTTTCATACTCGTATATACATACATACATATATGAAGATATGTATAGACTTTCTTCACTCTTGGATCTATTAAGAAGTCGGTCAAATGGGAAAGGTCAGTGGTATATTTACTTCTGTTATCACCTTATTTCGTACTCTAAATAATATTTAAGTAAATTATATAGAACGATCATAATTATGTAAATTTAACTTATAAAACTTAATATAAAGTAATCAGATGTAACAAGAGATTTTTGTTAAAAAAAGATACAAAAACGTAACCAGATAAACAAGTAATTTCAACATATGCAATATTTTTATACTCTCTATGCTTGCTTGGAAGACCTTTATTATTCGCATCTATAGTAATTTGTGTAACACTGTTCTGGATCCCAACAACCGACATACTGGGATCCCATTAACAAGATGTTTAATTCAATTTGCGCCGTGTCCTACAGCCATAACTATGCTCGACTCGGCTTAAAATTTTCACACTCTATTTATTCATTCGTTTCCTGGCATCACGACAAATTCCCTTAGCATATTAATTTTTAGGATTTCGGTGTGAATTCTACAGACTGTACGCAACTTACCTAGTGCTCAGTTTTACGAGGCTATTTATTAAATACAATGCATTGCTGGTTAAAGATGCTTAGGACTTACCAACTTATATATTCTCATATTCTCTTATAGGGAACATTCTCAAATAGGGAACCTATACATTGAGTATTTCAAAAATCCTATAACTCCAATCCAACAACAGTATAGTTTACCAACATACATAGGCTTCTTCCAATATTATTGTGCAAATCTTCGCGAGTTACTAATTATTATATTAACTCTCTTGCTCTGCACAGAGCTAAAACTTCTCAAAACACCAGCAACCATTGAAGTTTTTCTTATGAAATGAATTATCTGTACGTATGAGTTTAAGTATTTTTATACTATCAAATCTGGTCAGAGTAAAAAAAAATTAATAATAACTCAATTATATAATTTCATTATTATGATTAAATTTTACCTTTGGTGTAGATATCTCGTGGAAAGAGCTCGGTCGCGGCGCGGGTCCGGCGGCGACGCAGTCCACGGGAACGCTGTAGTCGGCACAGAGGGCGGCCTGGAACCAAATATGTGTATTGTATAATAATAATAATATTTTATTGTATAACGACAATATTGTATAATACAATTAAGCATATGTGTAATTGAATACATATTCTAGCTTTCTTCTAGCAAATATTCTGACTAAGATGAATACTAAGGTTAAATGTAAACATTAAAAAAATCTCTACATATTGTTTACAAATATTTCTGTTTCGCGTATGGCTAGATTCATGGACATACATATGTACAAGTTGATAACGAGCCACTGTGCTAGAAGTTGTAAGCCGTCAGAAAATCAGATGGCATTTTTAACTTAACAAAACAAAAGAATTCATTTCTTATCCTACGTTCTGAAACACACAAATTGTTTACTACAGATCGAAATTGTTTACTACAGATCGTGCTAAGATCAAACGCGACTAAATTGTACTAAGCTAAATAACACAGTGACCAATTTTATTTATTAAGCCCCGTAACGCTATTCCACAATTGAGATTGCATCATTTTTCATCGACGAAACTATTCAACCCCGTGGCTCCGTGAACCGATGCAAATACTTGTAAATTAATATCGTCCCGGAACAATGGCCACTCCAATCTCACCGAGTCCCGTATTACCATCCCGATTCAATTGTAAGAGTAAAGCAAACAATTCTCGAATACTGTATTTCAAAACCAATAAAACCCGTAATGCATAAAGGGAATCCCAGCCCCGTTTGTTAGGAGTTTAAATTAATTGGTCGCAATTATCTTTTTGTTTCGCCCCCGAAATCGCTGGCCATTTATTATAACCTTCGGAAACATCACCGAGTTGAACGGATTAAATATTTCTTGAAAATGTATTTGCAAAGCTCTTAGCACCGAAAGTTATAATAATATTCGAGTAATTTGAGCTTCTCGTAAAGTTCTCTTGAAAATAGTTTGCAACAAGTGTAATAAATTTGCAATTTCTAGTGCGGCGCTAGTAACTAATGGATTTGGTGATTTCAATCATTTTTTATAATCTTTGTATAGCAGCAGCAGACTCAGTGGTCCCATACTAAATAGGATCCCTGGAGATTACTTATTCCGCTTCCAATAATGCTGAGATTGTGAAGAATATAAATAGAAAGGCGAATAAAACTAGTATGTTGGTTCAATGTAATTTTTTTCAAAATAAATCCATCATAAGTTTACTTCATGTCCAAATATTTCTGACATAGCTCAAATTCTCATAGCGAATACTATAAACATATATATAAAATTGTACATATATATTATACATACTAACTGTACCTGTGACATCGCGCGGAGATTTAAATTCAAATCAAATTTTATGGCAAAAATTTCAGTCCGATATTCCGAGCTGCAAAATAAATTATAAATTCGAACTTATATTTTGCCGAGGACTAATAGGTATATAACAAAAAAGTTCATCAAAATCCGTGCAGTAGTTTTTGCATGAAGGCCGGACAACAGAAAAAAATAATTCAATTAAATTTTTTCTCTTTTGTTACTTGTATAAAGGTGTATTTTTAGTTTTTATTCAATATATAGAATCGAACTCTTCTACAGCTTTATTATATGCATAGATGTAATACCATGCATATATTATATCTATGCATGGTATATACTTGTATATGCACTGTCTTCAGTACCGTATGATGTTCTCTGTGCAGGTTATGAAAAGCCGCATAGTTTGGTTATTGAGTTATGCAGACGGCAGCTGATAGCGACGCCCATATGCGCCGTCTGGCCATCCCACCCTAATCGCCATCGATACTACCCTTAATGCTCAACTCAATAGTAAATTTATCCATAGAATAAAATAACGGTATGGAATAAAATCCGTACCAGACGTATATAAATCTACAAATTAACAAGTCGTCTATAAGTTAATAAATCGAAAAGGAACACTTTTCAAGGCAGTTTTTTTAAGCTTTACGTTTCATACTTTAAGGGTTGCTAGCATAACTTTTTCATCTGATTGTCATTCATTTGATTGGAATTTTCAAATAATTAACTTCACAAATTAAGAAATCAACATGCCTATTTTGATTTAAGAGGAAATTATGCAATTCGACTTATCCACCTATTCACGCTTGGTACGGAAATATCGGTTGAAATAAGAATGGAAATTTAATCCGTATTTATTTTTTATTCAACAAAAAAAATGCTACATACACGTTATTTGAATACGTTAAATTCAGATTTTTAAGAATTGTTTATTAATAAAAAAAACCAGCAGACGCGTATTAAAATAATGCTGTATTTTACAAAAAAAAATGCCTGTGATAGTCTCTTTTACCTTTTAACAGATAATTAAAAGTCAAGCTCAATACAAAAAATCCCCCCCCCTCCCCTCCCCCCCATCTATTCCAGACATCGCTACGATCAGATTATCGTAAGTCTCGCATCAACGGAGCGGACAGATAAAATTATCGGTAACAAAGGTCCCTCTAATTGTTTTATCTGTGGCCACAGTTCGTTGCGCGGTTATAAGCCAATTTCTAATTTCAAACTTCAAAAAATTTGCCATTGTTGAAGGGAGATATCTTTTGCGACTATAGGTTCAGACGTTTTTAAATTAATGCTTGAACATACATGTGTGTTTTGAATTTTATTTTAATTCATATTCTTGTAGTTCATAGGTAACATTGCACTCGTATATTACTTATGGTATTTTCTAATATAAACGATAGTTGTAATTTTGTATTTCGTATTTCTAGCAAATAAATTCAGACTAGTTATTTAGAAGGGTCCGACCAGAATCTCGGAAATTGGAATACATATTTTATGCATAACAATGTAATAATGTATATACCATCCTCTTTTGAAGTAAATTAAATATGGGGCTGATGGGAGATGATCAAACAGGGTCAGTGGAGAGTCTCACCGCGAAACGTGCTGATTATGTTATAATCGGCTCTTACAACCCTTACTGCTCATGTATATTCTACGCTAAATGAAACAACAAAATATGATCATTAATAGATGAATGGATTTCTAACAAACTTTATCGGCATATGTACGAGTACCTGCTGTAAGATCTTTGTGATATTTACATACATTTTATTTTGACATAATACATTCGTATGTAGACAATTTCTGACATACAGTAATACAATCATTACCCGAAGACCTAATTGGTATCTTCTATTACTACTAACAAGATATTTCACAATGCCTGGCGCATTGGGATTCGGGATTTCACAACTGTGCCAAACATTTATTCTAACAGCAATGAAAGATTAATTTGGGTTTTTTAAGCATAAACACGTTTCGATCAACAATTTGTATGTACGATTAAACAATTTATTATTTAGTTGGAACAACAACGGACGTTGATAAGAAAATACGAAGAATCACACCCAATACTATCACAATCCACTGGCTGAATTTATCAATATCAATGAACGCAACCACATTTCAGAATTTATCGTCTGGTGAACATAAGGGTACGCTTTATGGAGAAAAGCAAATGACCGTAAAGTCTTCTCGTTCTAACCTTTGAACTCACTGTCGTTGATCCTAATACATTTTTTAGTACATAGATGCTGTATTCTACATTTGAAATTTCAAGACAAAAAATAACACGTTCATAAAGTTAATAAACTTATAAATGAAACGGGATTTCAAGATAAACACAAGCTTGTTGAAATAGTATAACAATTTGATATTTCTTTTTATGCTTGTATAAAGCGTAGCTAATGACCGAAAAGGCCTCTTATTATCTCGGCACATTCATACCGGCCAGAAAGCTGACACGGCGCTAGATTTGATTTATAACCGTCTATTGTAGTTCGTTATAGCTTATTGAACTGGAACGACGGATAAGAACAGTCACCATTTACCGTGTAACGACATTATTTAGTCATTAATAACCTTAAGCTCTTATCTGTATAAAAATAAAGAATATAACAACTAATTTTGTTAACGATTTATAATTGTTACTCAGGAGTGTAAGTGATAACATTAAATTGTGGAAGTTTGTATATCCCCAAAGCTATGTCACCAATGATTTTTAACGTAAAATTACGAAATTTCCCTAAAATTAAAGTCGGAAGTCCTTTTTTTGGCCTTTATACAACCTTTCTTATTTTCCTTTGTAATCGAAAACACACCAGCACTGATGGTTATCTGTTAATGAATGCATAAATTACGTTTACGTGTACTGTATAAAATAATCGCCTACTAAAGCATTTTTGACATAAAAACGTAATTTATTTAATTCATACGTAATGTATTACGCACTGTATGTACCCATACGCAGTTATTTAAATGTAAAAATTAATTTGCCTATAAATATGCAAAAAATCATCCAGCTTAGTACCTATTAATGGATAGTGCACACTAAACAAATAATTTTAGTATCTTCTTAGTGCCAAGCCCAAGTTGAAGTTATACATATGTATTTAGTTGAATTTCTATTCGCAATACATTCATAAAATTCAAATTCAAATTATTTTATTCATTATAAGGTACACATAGATACACTTAATGAATGTCAATTATTGATAGTCGTACCTCGGCTTTGTGCGCCCTTCGGGCTATCGTATCAATTTTGTTTGTACAGATATTACAACAAAAGCGTCAAAATAAATTTATTTATACATGAATTAACTAAAGCTAGTTTACAAAATATGGACTGAATGTCAACCAAAATCAACTTTACTTTACTTTGCCAAAAACTCAGATTAATACGAAAAAAATCCTTTCACTTAAATATATGTTGCATTAATATCATATTATACAATTACAAAAACCAACTTTATAACAGAGTCAGAAGGACAGCACACTAAACACCTAACATTGGAAACGCTATTGAAAATTGACCAAATTCACAATTCACGCCAGTTCCCGACCGTGGTAGTCAGAGAGCACCGACTGCCAAACATTCCTGTCCTTACACACCTGAAGCGCTTCCCCTACATTCATCACTCGCTTCATACACACGCCGGTTGTTGAATATTGATATTAAAATATAAACGGCAGTTACATGACCCTAGCAGGCGGGATGAGAGGGCGGCCGCAGTGCTATCTGGCCTCCGATCATTAGTCCCCGAGAGTGGCCAGACACAAAATTTTGCATGCCACCGACTAGGTATATTCCGCTAAGTAACTTTCCTAATCACTTTGTCACTACATCAGCCGATTTTCAGCTCGTTCTCTTTAATCTAGCTTCAGTGTTCAAGTCAGTGGAGATTTTCAACCCGGAACATGTTATACACGAAATTAAGATAGACATGCATTACAGTGTTCAAAGTCGATTAGGCTGGTAACATTGAAGTGTTAAGATGAAATAATGTCTTTTGGGTGTTTTTACTACTCGATCGTAAGCAGAATTTGAATGTATTTAGAAAATCGGTGTATTGAACAAAACCAATACAAAGAAGGTAGTATAGTGGAATTATTTGAAAATTCTACTGCTGCATAAAACTAGGTCTCTTTTCTACCTGGAGCTGGTCTAGAGCGTATACCAGCACATCATTACACACGTTGGTTGAGATATGGTTACGGCTCACCACCGCTCCTTTTCATAGTATAAGTAATGCTGTATCGTTAACATAGCCAAATCAGCATCATTTGTATATACAAATATAATATGTACCAGACAGAGGGCTTAAGAAGTATTATGCTATGTATTATCCCTTACGAGTACACAAGTATTAAGATTATAGCCAAGATTAAAATCTAAAATTGTTATATTTTTCAAATTATAATGAATCACAAATGTTAATAGATATGTACTTCATTTACACTTTACAATACGATAATATTTCACCAGATCATCGGCATAGTGCATCCTGTTGAGGGTAGGTAGACTGCGGGAAAAAGTCGACGAAGAAACTCTTGGCTCTCTTTAATGAAACGACTACAAATAATTATACCAAAATGAAACTGATGTTGATATCTTTAAAATGTAGTATGCAAAATGAAGCAAATTATAATTGCCAATTAACTCTGGTCAATATCAAATATTTGCATCTACGTGGTCATGGTTCAGAAATACATATTTAAAAGAATTTAATTTATATTCTTATTAAGTATCGAGTTTAATAAATCGATTTTTGGTCACGATGTGTCTGATACCAGGTCAGGGATTGCTGTAACTGTAGAATAACATCATTTCCTGTCTTAGTGCATGACCATCTAATACTAACTTCAAATTTGAAGTGAACGATGCAAATACAACGGCTTAACGTTTGTAGTAGATCCAACGATAGTATTCCCCAGGGGAATTAAGAGACAAAGCTTTCTACCGCGTTCCATAAGTACTTGTGCTTACTATTCTCGTCTGCACATACTACAGATTCTACAATATTCCCCATGAAACCTTTATCTAATCATTATTACAACCATAAAACCTTATTACACAAGTACCTCATATGAAATATGAAAGATTACTAAATTAGTCGTAATTACAGTTGATTTTAGCCGCCAAGACCAAAACGGACAGAATACGTTCAGCGCCATCTCTTGGTGGTCAGTCGCAAGATTTCCATATCAGGATCTGAATTACAGATTCTGTACCTAAAGTGAGTACATTAAACAAGCTAAAATAAAACGAAAACACCGATAATTCCAGAATATTAAACCTAATATTCGTTTGATAGTGTTAAAATTAATTCCTGACTTCGACCAACAATTTTTAAATTTTACAATGCAGATATACCAATTGCTGCGCACATCCGGTTCTAAAGCCGGTATTTAGATTTCACATACGGATGATCTAATTATTTCACAAAGGCATCCTATTAGCAAAGGCAGATGTATCTATTTAATACTTGGGTAACGTCAACAATTTGCCTACTTTGCAACAAAAGTGCGCGGGGCCGGACGGGGATAATAAAAAAACCGCGTATCAATAACGCTTCTTGCACCGTCCAATCAGCAAAGGTGTCACATTACGTGCAGCCATTGTCAGAGACGTGGTTGTGTTTACAAACAAAATAGAGGCTTGTCATAATCTGTTTTTGGATGCGCCTTTTCTATTTTTCCGGTCTGCCAACTTTTGGCTGGATTGTTTTTTTTTCTATTTTTTTTTTTGCCGACGACTTAACACAGGTATGGATTTCGACGCCTCTTTGTTGGTTTATCCGCGCTGAATAAAAGGTGTTTCCCGGTAAGGCAACGTAAGTCTCATATAAGTTGATCTAAGAATACATCTCTAGTACGTGTGGTCCTTTCAATTTTGACAGTTGACAATTTTGAAGGGGGACTTTCTATGGCTTTTACTTTCAATTGTCGGTGTAATTGCATTTTAAGCCGTCCTCTATTATTTTCCGGGTTCAAAGTAACCGCAAATCGCTAGGAAAGTGAATTCAACGTTGCGGTTGCTCTCACGATTGATACAGGATGTTAAGATGATTTTGAAATACACATTTTCTTATACAACCGCATACATATTACTTAAATGTCTTTATAATTTTAAAAATTTTTTTGTTTGATTCATCGCCTGTATTTTTAGGTCATAACGTCATTCGATTGATTTAAGTTCCATTTTATATTAGGATATCCACCTACTTTCTGCCGAGATCGAATGGCTCAACAGATTTCAAGAATAATCACCGATGACATCCATCATTTGTTCAGCTAGAAATATCTAACACTGACGATGAAGACTTCAGAACGGGAGAGCTATTTACTTTCAATTTAAAAAACTGCTATTTCCCACGCTCTCCTTTGACCTCAATAAATGCTTACTTCCAAAAGATTTTCCCAAGCTAGGATCCCCATCAGCTCCATCAACGGTCTGCTCTCAGTCTTGCAGAGGAATACGAAAGCATTTTTGTGACTCCTTTAATAAATTTCCAATCGATCCATGACCGGTATTCTGTCTCAATCGAATTAAAACAGGATGCCCAGAAAGTGTTTAAATTCATTCAAACCCTCTCCCCAGTGAACTCTATTAGCTCGTAAAAGCTGGTTAGAGCTCCTAGTACCTTTTTATTAGAGAAGATATAATTGAAATCTGCAAATTGTGGTAGTCATCCATCTATGTGTTTTATTTGACCAATTCGAACTACTCATAGTGAAATACATTTTATTCCACTTTATGGCCATAACTTCATATAATTATTATTATATGCGGAATATTCCCAGTTACATCTTAAAACAGTAAGGGCGGTGATATACAAAAGAGATACGGGAATTCAAGGAAAAATACTATTCTCGTTTGTCAGTCATCGGCGGTGCAAATAAAGAACTCCATATCAGCCTTTATACAACAATTACATTACTACGCGAAACCTCAAGCGTCAAATACCGAACTTATTTTTATCTAAGTTATCCGTACAAATATCAAAGTGATCGCTAAACCTTACCACATTGCGATAAAGATCAAAATGGAATAGAAATGAGTTTTTCACGAGCTAATAGGTTTGTAAGAGTTGAACATGTAAGCGGCGAAGCGTGAACGCTTTGCGCGGGACACAAGGGGTCCGTTGGTTTATTTTTTCCTTAATCCTAACCGGGATTAGGTTAAAGCCCTTTTGATTGGCAGCCGCCGTCAGAGGCACGTCTGGCGAGATTTCAGAGATGCAACGCTCGCGCCTCGAGCGCTTTTAGCGAAGTTTCAACGATGTTCCACAAAACAATTGCATTAAAATATGTGTGCAGTACGAACTGGTATACATATAAACAATATTTGGTTTATGTAAACTGTCAATTAATGATCAATTCCTCTCAAAAACAGGACTCTATAAATGAAGCAAGTAATTTGCACCAAATCTGACCGATACCAATCAATTAGGCATGTCAAATATACACTTATCTATCAATATATTTGTTATATCGGCAATCGAACCCACGAGCCCCGATTCAGCGGTCAGGTTCTCTAGCCAATGCACCAACGGGTAAGTCAGTTGTTAGTAAACTACCGTTAATGGGTAGCACGATTACAGGAATGATGCCGTTAGTAATACAAATCCAGTAGTAACCGAACCACACGAAATAATTTAATAATAATATCATTTCCACGGATGGCCATCCGATTCCAAAGTAATTACTTAAGCACTTCCTCTGTAACGGTAACGAGACGACTGATAAACTACTTACATACTTAGTAACGTATGTGTACTTAAAGAGATCTTTTTTAAACACAGACACAAAATAAATACCTGTACTGGGTGGGGATCGAAGCCGCAATCCGCAGTTCGGCGGTCAGGCTCCCTAACCACTGCACCAAC
>DVPR01001293.1:0-11159 GCA_018239345.1 Oxynetra stangelandi | reverse complement strand
ACAGGCCCGTGAGTCCCACATACCCACCCTGAAGTCCCCGACAGGGTGGGAAGCATGAGCGTTTCCCCGAGGATAAACCAAAAAAAAAAAAAAAAGGCCGAGACTCGCCTATCTCGACCAAATAGGTCAGAGATTGGCTGATGGGGGAGTCAAGAGTCAATGTAGACGAAGCACGTCATGTTTTTAAGGACTGAGATGTTTGGCACTCGGTGCCCTCTGCCTACCCCGCTAAGGACCTGGCGTGACGGTTATTTATTCTATTTATTTATTTGTATATTATCTAAAATGACATTCTATGCGGTAAACTTGTAATTTTATCTGTAAGAATATATTTATAAAGAAATCAACGCCAATAAAACAGTAGTAAGAATAACATTTTAAACTACTAAATATTCTGAATTTGATATTGGAGATATTTAAACGAGTCGATAAAAAAGCGCATAATCAGTAGTAATAAAAATACGCATTACAGATGCAAAAGTGCCGATAACTTTGACAGAAAATGTAATATAATGTACATAGCTGTTAATTGTTACTTTTATAAGACTGTGTTAGTGATGTTTTAAACGGTAAATGTGAGATAGTTATGACAAGGTGACGACAAAAGTGGTCCAAGATAATCAATAACATTGGGAATTATTTAAGCCGATCGGCACAGCGTAGGTGCAGAGCCTCAGTGGAACCATAAATAGCGGCGAGTAGGCCCGAGATCGCCGATAATTTTGACATGGTTGACTCGTCCGCGCATAAATTGCTTATGTTTGATGAATTTTCTCGTTTTTGTATTGTTCCTGTTCCAATTTGTAGTAGGTATACTTATTAATATATATTTACTTATTATATATTTATATAAAGAATAGTTTATACCTTTTAAAATATTTGTTTACCGGAATTCCAGTTAACCTTAAGAAGAAAATTTCATATAAGAGTAAACGAGAGACTCGAATATGTTATGAATTATACTTTATCTAAGTCTAGATTCTAGACCACGCAATATTTCAGACATAACCGTAATTACGGCGATTATACGAGTACCTTGCCCTGCCGATTATACTTTTTTGTATATTTCATTTAGAAAATTATTTCAATTCTTTATATCAAATTGACAATATAATCAACTGTTAAGTCGACTAACAAGCATTCGGTGAAAAGCCGCAGGCAGTACGACATGCGACAAGTAAAAACGAGCTATTAGTCAAATTTGACTAATTAGTCCAACGACGATCGAGTTGGACGTGATACTAATGAAGGAGTGAATTGGTTATGCTAACAAGACCGATATAACAATAACAAGTCAATTGGCACGTAACATTCTCATTAGAGAGAACCAACTCTCAACCAACGCATAGCTTAGTGAATTTCAACTTGTAGTATAAATTACTTTGTGTAAAAGAGAGCATCGGTGTAAAGATGAGAAAGGGGATGTTTCTATGGTTCGGGCATCTAGAGAGAATGGATGATGAAAGAATGACGAAGAGGATATACAGCGCGTGTGTTGATGGACGTAGGTGTCGAGGGAGGATAAGGCTCTCCTATCTCGACAAATAGGTCGGGCTCTAGAAGATGGGGGAGTCAACAGCCTCCGAAGCCGGCGTGTATGTGTAAAGAGACTGATGAATGTCGATAAAGCATGTCAGGTTTGCAAGGACAGAGATGTTTGTCACTCCGTGCTCTCTACCTACCCCGCTAGGGACCTGGCGTGACGATTGTTTGCTTAGTACAAATTGAATTATTGCGTTCGTCATTTGTTCTATTTGTATTGCAATGTAGTGTTAAAACAACAAGAACCGCTTAATGTGTGTGTGTGTTATATTAAATGATAAATATGAAAAATAACTAGATATACAACTGTGAAGTAGAAAGTTTATATATATCATATTTTATGCATTATTTACTCTTCTTCGTAACATGCTATTTGGCACGCTTCGTAATATGGAAAGTGATCGTTAAGCTTTCCAAATACCACTCCAAATTATACTAGAAAGCGTACATAAGGAAGGACAAATGAAAATAAAACGAAACTTGCGTTTTCTAAGAAAACTTTTGTACAGTAGGTGTTCAAATGCATTTGAATTGAACCGACGTGCATTGCATTTAATTCGAAACACGTGCAAATTGAATCAACTTCTTGAAGAACGGAAGCAATGGCAATGTATTGAATTTCAATATATCTATATGTATGGACATGACAAATATAATGCTTATTTCAAATATTTTATTGCAGACGGAATTCGTGTTTGAGTTAGAAATCCGATTGAAGCAACGTAAATTGGTTACAATTTGCAGCATTTTTCTTAAGCGTTTTCATACTTCTGACGACACGTTAATTATACAGATTCACCTCCCGTAGTGACCCTTTGGGACTTATGCAACGCTTGAATACTGGGTTAATCGTAAGAGAGAAAAATAAATAATTTTACGATTTAGGATAAATATAGTAGGTAGTAAAAGCATGTATGTTAGTAACCACTAAATTTTGGAGTCTACATTATACACTATTTATTCAATAACGCAACAGGTGATCCCTTTTATATTTCGAATCCGAATTGGAGAATGAAACAAAGAACGCAATGTGGTGTCGAATTTATTAAACTATAGTAACTTAATTTAAAAAAGTTGTTAACAACTATGTTTTTTTCAATATCCAAATTACTTATAGGTCTCAATCAAATAGTCAAGTTGTAAAATGTTTTCGGTAAAAGTAATATGTTCAGGCTATTCAGTTATAAATTATAACGTTTGTAAGAATACATAACTTATAATTTTTTGCTACTTGATAAATGCATCTATTTATATTATACATGGCAACCCTGTTCATTTTATAGCCATGTGAAATATTAATGAAGTATGAATTTTTCATTATACACCAATTATTACAAATGGCCTCTGCCGCCTATAGACATCGACAGCCCAACTCGAAAGTATATTTTTAAATAGCACCGTTATAAACCGTTAGTTCGGTTAATCATAGTTGTTGACAGGACTACTAAGTAATTCATCATATAATATTCGAAATTGGTCATCATCGTGTTTTATTCTGGGGACTGAGATGTTATGATCGACCACTGTATACCGTGAGCAATTAAATGATATCAGCACGTGAAACATTAACAGCCAATTTCATTTTGGGAACTGGTGATATTTCTTAGTTTAAGTACAGTGGTCAACCATTGTGTCGCATGCAGTGCTAGGTATATACAGGCGGAGACTAAACATTTCCACCGACTACAATCTTGACGAACTTTGTTCGCCTACACTACGTTCATCAAATACTCGTCTATTAAAAATTCTTTTGACGTCACCATCGTCATCGAAGTAAGCAAGAAGCTTCTTATTATCATACAATTCGAGTAGCTTACAGGTGGTTACAATACAATATGAGGTTACAATACAAAGCTTACAGGAAAACAATTTAGTAAAACTATACTAAAATATGCGAAATGGATATTAAATATTATGTCATTACTAATAAAAGCTATTATCCCGTGATGAATACGACACATCCTGGCCTTTAATAAAAATAACCGACAATTGCTCGAACGAATCAATTGTCAAGGAAACGATTACACTGTGGCGCATGGCCTCAAACGTAATGATCAGCCTGATCAAATATAATGATCAGATAGCAACGGATAGGATCATTGATCTGCGCAACAAGAGATTGAAAGATCCGTATCAAACGAGTTCCTATCTAGAGAATGGCCAGCTATTTCCTCTTAATTGTTACCAGTCCGCGCTAAATGATTTATGTGCATTGAAACCTTTTTTTATTCAATGTGAGTGTTGTTTAATAGATTTTTAAACATCAACCGGCGTACCGCATGTCTTCTTGTTTTAATGACTGCCAGATAACAATCTTGGGTGTATGAAATTTTAGTCCGCACATGTTTATTATCATTTAGAATATACTTGTTTACTCTGAAACATAAGTTGTAATGAATACACATATCATCCTAAGATGTGGCACACGATCAATCGCGCAGGTAGGCTAAATGAAAGTATGAATGCCTGACGTCACATCTACTTGACAAACACGTCTTGACAAGCCTTGAAATTGCAGACCCTTCACTCTATTAGACCCGTCATCTAACGCTACTAAACAAATATAGATACCTAAAGAGAATTCAATTACAATCGAGTTAATAAAACCATTCAAACAGTGAAATCGGTAGTCACTCACGCTCTTTAGTAATCGATAATTATTACACGAAGTTGGATACATCGAAGTCGCATAAGTCGCGATCGTAAGCCGCAACACATCTGCGGCTTACGAGACGTAGATGGCGTAATTAGCGAGTAGGTTCGCTATTTACCTTTCTTAAGTATGAACTTTCTAAAGGAAGCTCGGTACAAGTGCTAATACTATTGACCTCGATTATTCATATTGTTTCTCTGAAGCGGCAAATCCGTTTTGTTTGCAAATTATATAAATGTTTTGAAGATGGTTTGAATTTTTCTATTGAATCATAAATTCAATATATTCATAAGAATGAAGTTTGTATAAAACGAAGTTTTTGATAAAAACAAATACAAGCCTTTACCTTATGTTTATGAAAGAAATCCAGTTGTTACTCTAGGACTAGAATATAGAAAAGCACGACACTAAGGAATTGATTAATTGATGGATGTGGAAATATGGATGACTTATTAATTTATATTTAGGAAGCATTTAAACAACTGTAAAATTTGCCGACATATTGTACCAACTATTCACAAACAATTATAATAATTCTCGATTTCTTGATAAGCCGTTAGAACAATGAAAGCTTTGAAAATATATCTTCATTGCCGACCAACCCATATATACAGGAACCATATACTCGTGCGGTGTTGCCCGATTTGACAGAACGAAAGTTAACAATTATCGGCTAATAGACGGTTTCGAAAATTTTCTGCCGCTTCCAGGTATTAACTAATGTAGCAAATTTTTCAGCACACATATTTTAACAGAAAAGGAAAAATGTATTTTCGTTAACGCTTCAATAATGAGCTTCGACCTATAACCCTCGGAATGCATAACATAAGTGACTGAAGCACTTTGGCTTCAATTAGCGAAATTTTTTATCCACTTTCAAAAGGTGTCGTTAGAAAAACCGTTCTTTAATTATCTGTGCTACTTAACTCATGAAACTTTTCTCTCTTTAGTCTATTCAACAACACGGTACATTTAATGGTCTGATTTAAATGTAGTTCTAGACAATGCATAGAAGTTTATTTGGAGAACCACTTACTCATTCAACCTACTCAATTTGAACACGCTAATGAAAAATTTTTAATATGCGACTATAAGGCATCACTGTTTTTTTTTTTAGCTATCGGCTCGCGTTTGACTTCTATCCCACCTAGAGCCTATTCACTCTTATCTAGCATCACGCACGCTTGCCTAAAAAGTGCCTATTCACTCTTGTCTTGAATACGTCCAGGTTGTATGAATCGGCAAAAATAGATTCTGGCAGGGAATTCCACTCTTTCGCAGTCTGTATACTATCTACTATCTGTATTTATAGATAATTGTATAAAAAGGCGCCATTAAAAACTTATATCAACAATTAAACTTACATAATTATGTAGGTGTTGTTTTTATGTATTCAATATAAAAAGTAATAATACATGTATAAATATTGTTACTAGATATGGTTCTGGCTTCATCAAAATAGAATGCCGTAAGTGTTTAAATATGATTTCGGTCATAGAAACTGCATAATAATTAAATAAAATAAATAAATAAATAATCATTACGCCAGGTCCCTAGCGGGGCAGGCAGGGATACGTGAGTCTCGGCCTCCCGCGGCCGCTACGTCCAGTCTATTTTATTTAGTTTTAAAATTGCATGTCTTTAAAAATCATCCTATGCATACGAGTGCATATTTTTTATTTCAAAATAAAAAAGATCTCACAGTAGAGGTTGTACCTAATAAAACACGTAATTAAGCTGATAAGCGACAAAAGTTGTTCTTCAAAGAATTACCATATTTTATTTTGCAAGACGGACGGACCTGGCGTGACGGTTTTTTTTTTTTTCTTTTGCAAGGAACGCCAGATGAGTTTAGCAGTCTCGAGACAAATGACACGTACAGGCTCCTGAGTTCGTTTTTGTTATGATTAAACCATTTATTTGTTCTGTTAGCTATTTATCTTTGGCACGTACAATATATTTAATAGGCTATTAAAAATTGGCAATATTAATTTATTTTGTTTTAATTTATTTTGTCGTATTAATAAATTTTACAATTTGTCTCGCTCACGTTTAGCGTATTCAAAATATAATAGACAGGGATAGTTTATTGCTATTCAATTTTTTAGAATATTAGTGACCGTTGTAAACGGTTTGAAAGCTATTTGAATTTACATAGTTATATTTGGTACTTCAATAAATAGATAATTAAATGGGCAATAATAATTGCCAAAAAATATTTTATAATTTCTTAGAACATTCGTTTACAAGCCTTTGTCTTGCTTAACATTGCTTAAGCGAATCGTAGAAAAAAAAACCGTAGAAATTTATAATAAATTATTTTTATTACTAATTTTTATATACAACCTACACATAAATATTGTGAATATTGATAGTAAAAAAAAGACATATTTAAGATTGCGTTTTCCATAATTAACATAACATAATCGCATGTTATATAATGTATGCCTATAATTGACCGTTCCAGTGAAAGTGAAATTTTGGAAGTAGTTACAAAAGCACTTCTCATTAACATTCATAATATGACATAAAAATAGCGATTCGATTAACGCGACAAACACAATTGCGTCACCGTAATAGGTTGAATTGCTAAACTAATATGACTTACACAATCATTTTATTTCTTATTGGAGATGTTATTAACTTTATGTAAGTACATAAAAACGCACACTGCCGCATTGGCATCGCGCAGTGATCATTCTAGATGAACACCGAATACGAACAAGTGACTGACCGTTATTACGTATTGTCGTTGGCGTTCTCGTTGTTGGGAAGGCAATCTAAATATCAGTTCTGGTTATTATCAACGGGTCGTTAAGTCCTCGGAATTCAGGATATATGAGGTACATTAGGACACCCAGTAATTCATATTCATCTCATCATTCTAGTCATCTCCAGCAAATACTGAACAAAACTCACGTCTATCGCAGGTTTGTAACAAGACTAGTAATTGGCTAATTTGTCTTCGTAAAGTGAATTAAAAAGTTTTAGTTTGTAGCGAGTTTACTAAACTTTAATTTGATACGCTTACATTATGGTCACAACAAAACTGTTGTAAAGGTGTTTGCATATTTCCATAGTATGCATATTGTCGGTTGCTTCTGACCTCACTTTATGGTAAAAGGGGAACAACCTAGGATGGAACACGCTTAGATGACCTAGAAGATTTTTTTTTTGAGAAGATGCCTATTTGTTCTTGTCTTGATGACATAGCGATCATTAAAGTATCGCTTCGCCATAAAACTACTAGCGCATCAATTACTCCTCACCTTCCAGCTAACATTTCAAATTTAATGTTTTGTAAAATTAATAATTATGAAGGTAGCCAGGCGCAGGAACTCAAAACAAATTGGACAATAAAAAGCCAACTTCAAAGCCACCTACGTTCAAGAGTCAATAGTTCAACTAACTCATTAAGCAGGCCAATAAGTGTAATATATAATTATATACAACAAAACAGACTTCTCTAGAAGCGTAAGAGATTACCGCTTCAGGCGATATGCTTTAGTAGGCGTAAAAGAGATGATGCGTGATTGTGAAAATCGAAAGTGCCTTTAATACAAATTGCCTATATACATACTCGTATCTAGCAACTGACAATGACACGTCGACATCTGAGCAATTTTCAACTTTACGATCTTAGTCATAAAGAACACTCAAGATATATTTGTTCATTTCCAGGCATATTATAAAACGGTGTATTGTTTAATGGTTTCATAATATAACAGCTCTTCAGCGAGAATTTATGTAGCGTTATTTGTATAGTGATGCCATGTACGAATTACACCAATTGTAAAATATTTAATTATTAATAATTTACATAATTACATATTATTTACATAAATATATTCACTGAACTCACAATTGACAGTACCGAAGCGGGCAAGTGCATCAAACAGATATCTATGTAATAGGTGTTTGTGTTGAAATAATATGTAAAAAAATATTCTACTTCATTAATGTTAATTATGTTTGTATTTCTTTCCAATTCGTTAAACCACAATTATACAAATAATAATAGGTTATCACAACTATGTGTGTTTAAAATAATAACAGGCTATAAGGAAATGAATAATCTTCGCGCATAATAGAACCTCTTGGACGTTTCTCGTCACGATCGACAAGGATATTTGTTTTAAATTACTTTTGTAACTATTAATAAAACGCTATTAATATTTAATTGCATATAGAAGATAAAATATAGAAGAAAAAATATTAATTTTAGCAACTTTTAAAAATAAACATGTTTCAATGCAATGTTAGATAAAATATACATAGATAAAGATAAAATGTATTAATAATATCGTATTTATGTTATTATGCGGCAGTTATTGAAAAAGAAACAACAACAAGTAGCTTGTCATTTTAATTATAAGATAATATATGGACGCCTTCAACGTTGCAATAAAAACAGCATTTCTATTTCAATAGCATTTCTATTTTAATGCACGTACAGATAAAATAATTCATTAATTTCCAGCATTATTTTCAGTACCGAAACATAAATCAACAATCAAAATACTGTTATAACATTATCTATTTTAAGAACTTATTCGAACTGACGCGATTCGGCTCACGGGTTTAGAATTTTTTACTGTTACCCAGACGTGCAATACACAAAAACCGTAATATGGTCAATAGGTCAAATCGAAACCGACCGCAAGGCAAATTTACTTTCGGTGCTATTAAAGAAATCGATAACATAATATCTATCTAGTGATTCGATAAAGATTCTTGCCATTCGCTTTAAAAGAATTATTCTAAATTACTAGTTAATTTCGTGGTATTTTTTATTCCATATGATGTAATGGAAAATGTTACATTGTAGAGTACAGTTTGTTTGAAAGGCGGACATCTTGAGCAGTTTTGATTTTGACACTTCAAGAGTTCTAGAAGTTTTTTGAGACGAGTAAACCCACCAACCCAGAATTGCTCACCGTGGTAGGCTATGGGCTTAAACTTCTCCATTATGGCAGCAGAAAGGTGCCCAATAAAATTGAGGATGGCATCTCTAAGAGCTGATATTAAAATGATGTTGTAAGGTATAACAAAACTTAAGCGTCCCATATTGTAATATATTCACGAATAACATATAAGATGGTAGGCAACCACACGCGTCTATTTTGCACTGTCTCACCTGTCGTAAATAATTGAAAGCTTAATATGGCTAATGCCTTTTGTTATTTTTAAATTAATGCGATTGTGAACGTCAATCTACAGAATGATGAGATTGTTGTAATTAAAAGATTCTTGTTTCTATAATCGGATTAAACCGCAACCTGAAAACGAAGCAAATATAATTTCATAAGCCTACTTCTATTACAAATATAGCTCGAACGCAGCTAATTCCAACAAGTTGACCATTACAACTTTGTCTGATTTACCACTTGTATCTTGACATTTCTCCAAATACAGAAGCGTAACGAACATAAACTTGCAACTGTATTTACTGGCGCACACTGGGACCAATAGTCTCAGTAATAAATAACCCCTAATTGTATAAATTGTTGTTGGAGACAGTAAAAACCTAGGGTCTATCTATGCCGTCGTAAAGTTTATGAACGCCGCAGCCATTAATTAGGACTCTTAGTTGGCTTTGTCTCGTTGGATAGGTTGTTTGCCTTGTAAATTGTGGGGTAATTAGACCCTAAATATTTATACGTATCCTGCTCACATTCCGACCGCTTTTGGCTTTATAATTAGATCCTATAAATTGCTCATTGAATTTGTTGGAACGTATCGAAATGAATAGGCAACATAAAAGTTAACATGATATGATATTTGATTGCATAGTTTTATACCACAAAGGCATCTCAGTGTAAAATTAATATAATAAGTTAGAGTTTTCAATCATTTGAAAAGTATAAAACACAAAATAAATTCAATATTGTTCGACAGTATTGGAACATGATTTTGCAAGTGTTCTCAAGTGAACACTCCCGTATCAAATGGCACTAATGCGGCCGGACAACTAATCTCGAAATGCATATTAATTATGTATAGGAAATAGGTACGTAGGGCTGTCACCTAGGCAAACATCGGACACTTTGTCCTGTCACACGCAATAGAACAATTCGACGCTTAATTCGAAATATAAGCGATGGAATGCAGGCCCTACTTCGGCCTAACTGTGACGAAACGTAAGGCCATATTTCTATGTATCCTAAATTTAATTCCATAGCACGCTGTGTTAAATATAGATCCTTATAGTTAAGAATTATGGAACGGTTAAATAATATGTTTGTAATATTTGAATGATATGGAAAGACGGTTGCTGTGCAGCAACAAAGACACAGTACACTGCGGAACGGGTATCTTAGAGATGAATATAATTATGTATTGTATGAACATTTTATTTGAGCGTATATAACTAACGAGTGGGAAGGACGTTATAAAATGAAACGTAAGAAAACATATCCATTTTTATGTTCATTTGTTTTAATGTCCTTCTCTGTCATATCTGCTATTAAAATATTATTATTATGTATATTATATTAATCATACCGTATATGTTGTTACAAGTCTTAATGTAAAATAACTCACATAATATAAGTTAATAGTATTATTGTTCTAAGTTATTTTAATTACAAGCATGTGTTCATAAGTGTTTACATAACCCAGTGGAAAATTAACTTCCCGATGAGTCGAAGTGGAGATATATATCGTCTTGATTTCATTCCACGCATGTCGTAGATATGCATGGAATGTGACGGAGATTGGACGTAAGACGTGACGAATCGCTTTAAGTCATCTCCTGCCAATACTATACAATGCTATGCACTGTAAAATCGGTAATTTGTGCAATTTGCCCGCAATTCTTGTATTAGTGCCGTACCGGCCGAATTAGATTGCTATAATACTGTTGTTTTGAATAAATACATGCATGCATCTCATTAAAATCTATTTATAAACACAATTAAAACATTTAAAAATTGAACTAAGATAACAAAAAAAAAACAGAAAT
>DVPR01001292.1:0-11159 GCA_018239345.1 Oxynetra stangelandi | reverse complement strand
TCATGCCAAACCCTGTCAAAGGCTTTAGAGATATCGAGAGACACGGCAAGAGCCTCACCCTGCCTCTCAATGGCCTCACCACAACCTCTTTACTATTGTTATAATATATCCACTAAAACCGCAAATAAGTTATGAAAAATCATTATGTAAAACGTGACTCCTACGCTCAAGTGTAAAAATCGAAGGATCTCACCCGAACTACCTACAAATGAAGTTGATGAAAAACGATCCAATACTTATATAAAAAAATAATAAATTCAAAGTCAAGGTTAATTCAATTCTCAAATATGACGTCATATTTGAGACGACGTTATATGAGAAAATAATTCCAAACAGTTTCGATAGATGGCGTTAGTAGTGACGAAACATGTTATTGGATTCTCATAAGTGTTACCAGAGTAATTAAATTAAATTTTAAATCCCTATAAAAGTGCTACAAATCAATTCATACTAAAAGAAACCTATGTATTTCTTCATAAACATCTTTAATCTAAGAAATATTAACTATATCAGATACAATACAAAATACTTTATGGCGCACCAAAATATAATGAGAAATTAATTAAATAAGTTATTCAATTGCAATAATGCTATGATTAAACATTTATGTTAAACTGGCTTAAATATACTGGTGCATTTGTTCAAGAGGTCACATTACCAAAATTACTAGTTAGAGGCTCCAATGGGTAGAATATAAAGACAAGGCCAACTGTTACTTGGCCGAGGTAAAACCTGCTATATCATTAAACAAAATGAATGCTTAAACTAAATGGAAAAAAAATTGGATACATTGTTTATATTAGTATCAATTGTTAAAAATATGTTTATAAAAGCTAATAGGTTATTGATTTATAATTAATAATAATATAATATCTGCAATAAGGAGGAATTATGGAATTGTACTTACTGTCGCTGAAGTGGCCACTGATATGTTATACCTATCTAATTATCGCAATGACAGCCACTATTGTGGTAAACTTATATCTTTTAAGATAACAACCGAGTTTCTTGGAATAAGTCTATAAAAAAGTTCCAGCTCGAAAACTTTCCATGAACAATAAATAACATGTAGGACTATGAACTACAATAGCTTTGTTTAAAACAGAATGGTTCATTTGCTAAAGTTACATAATATGGTAAAATTACAATAATATTAATAACAGCTATTCTTTTCTCAGAGTCAAAATTTGTTTACATACATATACATATTATATTTTAAAATGGATTTTTGAAAATGAATAAGTTGGTATGAATGTATATTGTTCTGGATGACACAACATGTCACATATTTATATTTTTATTTTATATTAATCTGTGACATTTTATCATGTATACCAATTATGACTCCAAGACTGCTTATAATTTTGTTTTGTGAAAATAGTTTAGGTAATAAAATACAATAAAGCCAGTTACATGAAAACAAAAAGTTGTTTGCCCTTTTGTTCATATCTCCAAGTGGGTTCAAAATAAATTTATACACATCTGCATTATTTTGTTCGGTAAAATAACGCAATTTGTTTTTTATTTATTTACATGTTTGAACCTATGTAACACTGTGAAATTAAACAACTATTTAAATTGCATTATTTATTTCAAGTTAGGTATTTATTACTGTTCCAATTATTCCATTGTGTATAAAGTGTTCCATTAACAGCTGTTAGTTTCTTGACAAAGGTCCAACGTTTGTTATTTTTGTGCCTCGTGATGTAAACTAAGTTAAACATCTATAGTATGATACAATATGTAGGTTATCTTTAAAATACATTTTATTTCATTTATTACTATTATTGAAACATTTTTTATAATTTTTTAAAGGGAGGTAAAAATTAACCTAAAGATTGGGAGGCGTAAAATAACAAGCTTGGAAATGTTAAATACACATACATCTACTGAAGTGTAAATCTAATTAGACCATCTACGTAAACAACAGCTCGACAGTGACGTCGCCCTCGTTCCAAATTACAAACATGAATAGGTTATATAAGAAAAAAAATCACCTTTTATTGAATCCATTTGTAATCCGTGTAAAACGTATCCACTCAACGTTATTTTAACACTTTCAACTAGTAAACTAAAACAGCTATTGACTGTCCTCACCGTCACAAATTCTTAAAACCGATAACTAATAAACACGAATCTTCCATGAGCGCGAAACTCGCAACTGACGGTTGTTGGAGCGAGCGGGCGATACTACGCTACGTTCGTACGTACCACTCGATTCAACGACTCTCTCGGCGACGTTCAGAAACTGTCTGCGCTGTGCGCCGACCGGCACAGTGTATATTGTATACGAGCTCGGGCTACATAGCCGCGAGAGCTCAGATAATAAGCGGCTGGCTGGTCGTTTGTGAACATCGCCTAGTTCCCTTATCAAAAAAAATGTATACATTCGCTTACAGCCTGGTTGTCGTTCGCTACCTGCCATAGGATACAGTACTCAAATTGACATAAGATAATTCGAAACGCTGCTTGTAGCTCTTGACCCTAACGACCCCCGCATTGTCGTTATCCTGTTCAATATCTACTCGCATACAATTGTAAAATTCTTCTTAACTACCTACTTCCTATTCCCGTGTCGGACATTATCATATATTATGTAAAAATGTCCATTATTATGTAAAAAAATGAATACATTGTAATAACAAAAATAAACGAATTATTGTACTGCCACCAATTTATTCAGCGTTTCATCATCAATAGTATATTATAAATTTAAATATTAATTATAGACTAGATTTGCATCACACTTAAAAAATGTTATGCATTTAATATTTTGAGTAATATATTTATGAAAAATTATTTACTGAATTAAATCTATCCTCACAGAATATATAAAATTACAGCTTTAATGCTCTAAATAAAGAAAACCTGGAGCCAAAAAATATAACAGAGATAAATAAATAAATAAATAAAATATATTTGACTGAGCTTCATGATTTCATTAAATACTTAAAAAAAAATATACATATTTTGGTTAGTATTAGGAAATAAGCGACATTAGGTACCTTCTGTGGAAGACTTTGATGTGCCTGCTACTTGTCCATCATCTTCTTTATTCTCGGCCATTTTACAGTATTCCTTCTATATCCAGGAATTATCTTGGTATATTGCTTTCAAACACATCATCATGCCGATATTGTCTAGCACGTCACTGCCAACAGATAACAGAATAACTTAAGCAAAAAATATAGACTTCGGAATTATTTATTCTACGTTGTATTACTCCACAAGTTGATCAGCCGTATGCGATGAAAACTCGCGCGATTGGACGCCAACGGTGTTGTACCTACGCGGCTGGTGTGACGTATTTTCTGACATAGGTATCTTGATTAATAGTTACATAATTGTCGCGCTAATAAACATTTATAGGTGACCGGTAGGGTGATCGAATTTATTAGATTTAATTTTTTTTTATTGAAAATATGTTCTTTGGCAACATATTCTGGTATGGAATAAGGGTTTTTGATGCTTAATAAGTAGCTGAATATATATTTTCTTTCATTTTCTTAGTCCTCTTTTAATTTCAGATATTCCTTTAAGTATACAATTTAATTATTATAAAATTAGTATACATTAAAATTGGAAAAACACTGCGCAACCTGATCGCAAACCAGACATAGCCTGTGCCGTGATAACCAGATGGCGAATAAAGTACATATGTCAATGTCTAAATACATACGCATATAGATAATTTAATACACACAGAATAGATACTCGTTACACAAATATTGGAAGCACGTTACACGAATATGAAGCACGGTGTCATATTGCAAATAAACAAAAATTCAGGTTAACATAAGGTCATTCTGGATATCCTATATTATTGGCAAAGATGCCCATCTTAAGTGGCCATTTCAAGCAATGATCATCCGTATCCAATTTATATCAATACACATGTGTTGCTACTTCTGAAGTTTAAGTGAAGCCATGTCTTTTTATCCAATATGTAGCGCAGAACAATTCAAACAATCCTGCTGTTACGCGACAAAATTATACAATGGCGCTACCCCAAACACACCGCAAAAGATATATCATACAACTTTTATATTGGAAATCAGACATTACTTCGGTGGCGGTCATCCATTCTCGTTTACTAATGTGTCGTTACTTCAGTCACACCTTTCTGAATTCTTAGTACATATTATAAACCTATGGGAGCGATGTTCACGCAACCTTCTTATAGAACAGGATGAAACTTATATAAACTCCTATTATAAATGGTTGTCGAGTTCAAAGAGGAGTACCTACCTACGTAATTTTATTAAGGAATTGACAAAATAAGTACAAAACTTCCAGACAATATATGGTGCAATTTCAACGAGATAAATAGAAGTAAAAATTTCAGCAGCATAAATTACTTTTAATTCAACTCTTATATGCCCCGTTCCGCTTTTTCGTGCGCAATTCCGAAGTAGCCCTTGCACCAGTGGTATCATTGTTCTATCTTTAAAACGGCAGGTAAATTATATAGCAGATGTTATTTTGATGTTCGAACCGCTATGGATATGAAGGTTGGTGATATAATGAAAAAAACTTTAGAGGAAAAGTTTTGTGTGGCGCAGGTGCGGTCGCAGCTTGCTCGTGCGCAGGCGGGCCAGCTGTCGGGCCACGTGCTCTGCAGCTGTCACCCTCATCACCAAAGGTTCAGTCGGATAACTGGCTACTATGTATATGTACATTGCTAAAACACAATACCGTTTAAATATAATGCCATGGTCCCACACGACAATAGATTACAGTTAATAATTTAGTTAGTAAGTTAGTAAAAGTGACAGTCATAATTACAATAAAATTTGTACCGAGTGTTCTGGGTTATTTGTAAAAGCTATTGAAATGTTACATTATAATGCAATCTGAAATTGTTCACTACAAGTAAATCAGATGTGCATAGGCATTCACAAGTTATTCTTTTACGTTCTTTTGGAATTTACGTAGTTTTCCTAGAACGGCTAAAAAGCTGCTATAATTTCGCATTCGTTTTGTTTATTTAAAGACACACCAACAGCTTAAGATACAAAAAAATTATAAGTCACATTTTTACGTATTAATTATAGGTGCTTCATCTATTACACTAAAGACGTTTTATAAACATATTTCGCCTGTAATGAATAGTTGATATGATGAGACTAGTTATTCATCATGATACTAGTTATTCATCATGAGACTAGTTATTCATCATGATACTAGTTATCAATGATGAAAGTAGTTATTGATTCGATATACGTTACATAATGCGTTTAACTTATTATATGTTGCTAAAAATGTTGTACAAATATCAACAGATCCTTATCGTTGCCCTCCGACACGCCCTAATATGTATCTACTTTTTAGTGCACATTGAAAAATGGCCTAAACTTTATTTTTTCCTTTAAAAACAATATTTTAATCAGATATAATACCATTTACCTACCGGCAGAAAGATACGAAGAGTACGTAGTAGAATGTTGTAAATAATTTAATATCAGTATATGAGACGATGATTATTAAAAACGAAGTAGGCGATTAAAGACATCGGATGATCGCATATTTGTACACGTAAATTTTTATAGTTATTTTAGATTCGATTTGTAAAAACGGGTAATAATGAAGGTTGTTATTGCGCCATATTTTTCTAAGTAACGGATGTTGTTAATTATTATTACGTTATGGTAACAACATATAGGTACACTTTGTACCACATCCTGCTATATACAAATAACATTGCATAACGTTTTAGGGAGGAGAAAATATTCGAACATTATTCTATTAATTCTTTTGAATGGTTCGATTTAAAGTTTATTTTTTTTAGTATGTATACCGAAGTATATGATCCGGCTGGCACACGATGTTGATAACGTATTATTGGAAATGTTTTATTGATTGGCCTGCAGATTAGGCAAGGTAGGTAAGGCAATGATATCGAGTTCGAGATTATAAGTGGAATTGATAATAATATGATATTGTTGCTGGTACTGCCATTTCTAAATGCTCAAATTGAACGGCTTTGCTATACATTTATTGGAAGCATATTATCGTTTGTAATGTTAAAATATCGTTGCTTCCTTGAAATACAATACATCTAGGTCCTCGCAAAAGCATTCTTGTAAAGGAATATATATCAACAAGGCCTTCAAATTAATCGGAACTAGAAATGATTATAAAAGAAAAGTATTGCCATTAAAATTAATTTTAAACACGGATTGTTTTTAGGGAGACTAGAGGCAAATTACATAATGATGTCTATATATACCTGTTGTAGAACGCTTTTGTGTCCGTCGTCGTGTTAATGGTCCCAACGGGACAGTTTTAACGTATTAAATGCAAGCATTTAAACTTTATATTGGGGATCATAAATAAAGGACCAATTTGTTAAAGTTAATTCATTAAACTTTGTTATTTATGTACAACAAATTCCTCTTTATCCGAACATAACTAGTTGCCATTAAAAACGCTCGTTTATACCTTAGGAATTTAACAATGATTTGTCCTTTGCATAGGAGTAGGATGTTTTTAAAGGTATACAATTTTAAAATTAAATAAAACACGACCCAGCCATAAAGTTCATGATAACGATTTCAGCCAGCCATGTTCCCTAAATTATACTTAAACGCTAATGGCAAAGAATTTGCTTTTAAAAGCAGCTAAAACCATGCAATTAACATGATGTATATTTGTTTTATGTCAGATAAAAGTTATATACCTTGACAAATACACCAAAAATTTTTGTAACGTGTCAAAAAAAAACTACTAAATAAAATATATTAATCATATATTTAATAAACAAATTATGTACTTTTTGCATGAACGATCGATCAACCATCATCCAGTTTGGAAGTTATTAAAAAAAAACTATAATTTCTCTTAACGCTCTCTCTATGAACAAGTAAAGTTATTGTTAGTGCCGTGAGTAGTTGAAGTTTATTCATTTGAGTTTCCCACATGCATATTGGACGCATAACGTAATGAATGAACCGTGTGTGATGCGGAACAGAACTCGTTTATTCATGGCTTAACGACATAGACTAGGCAAAGTCGACACCGTGTATCGGTTTAAAGTATAAATACGAATATTTGTACTGATAATGTCAATTCATATTAGTAAATCATGTAATAAAATATGCATACATAAAATCGACGTTATATCGACGTCTCAATTAGGCAAATGAAAGTAATGTACAAAATTAGCTTTTTTTATTTTTAATAGCACGTGGCTGCCTAAGGTTCATTGACTTTAGCGTTCAATTGTTTTATATTTTTGGAATTAATTAATGTACGATAACAAGTCCTCACAAATTCACTAATATAAGTGTGCTTAAAGATTTTCGTATAAACAGTGACGTGTAAAATGAAAGTTTAAAATGAGTAAAAACAACAAGAAGTGTTTAGTGTTTTAATCTTTGAGAGAGCAGCTGGCCAATGGCGTGCAGTGACGCGGTATGCGGCCTTCTTTCCCAGAATTCCACTCCAACTTGGAGTTGGAAGGGACCCGTATGAAGTACCAACCCACCTACCTATCCTTTGCACTGCTTCCACTTCGTTCCGAATATACACATACGTATATTGCATACTTTTGTAATCTTATTATAGAAATATTTATTTATAGAAATCATGATATCATGATATCATATAAGTAAGTATCTCGTCTGTTTAAGTTTTATGCAATATCAACATTTCATTAAAAAATAATAACAAAATTCATATTATGGCAATATCTATATTCATCCGCACTGACTTTTTTCTATTTTGAATTTAAAATATATTATAGCGGTCGTGAAGAGGTAGAAAAAGAAAGCAGACAATATAAATATGTCTAGTGACATTAAAAATATGTGGATGACATAAAATATATGCATAGTAAAACAGTAAATTAATAAACCCAATCATTAATTATATGTATTTCTTAATAAGATCGGATCACGTAACGTACAATGTCGATCAATAATTTTCCGAGGTATCGATGTCGTATCGATTTGTTCCCATCCGAACGAAATATCTAACCAAAACGTTCAACAATGAAATAGTGCAACACAATGCGTGCACTATTTTTTCCTATACAAATCCGTTACATTCCATTCCCTGAAGCCGCGGGTTGAAGCACGAAGCTATCTCGGCGAGATTTCGAAATTCCAAGAAAGGCAGAGCCTTATAAATTATCTCAAAAGCGCCGACGCGGCCCTAATGTTTTTTTACTCCACAGGTAGACTGGCGCTAAGAAGTTAAAGGAATTTATAGTGCGCCTCAACAACTTTGATACTAGCCCCGAATGTTAACAAAACTAACAGTATTAAAATATCTAAAAGTCTAGCGGTTTTACCTTGAGTTATAATGATTTTTTCTTTTCAATATTTCAAGCAAATTAAACATTGCATGCGTTACACGATCAAAACTAAGTTGCAGTAGGTCGTTAACATTTTTTATAAACATACTTTCTGATTAGTATAACAATTGCATTTGTTAAGGTAATTTCAATAATATTGAGTTTAAAACGATAAAATTACTGCAATAAGTATCTATATTATATTAACTAAACATATGTCGCAAAGTATCAAAAACGCCCCTATCCCCATAGTTCATATAAACCGTAAAAAATATGCGTATTGCTGGCATGCATCACGATTCTTGGTAAATAGGACTCTTGCACGGAGCGAGACATTCCCGGACGCAGCCCCGAAGGCCGCTTCACTAATAATAGCGCCCATTGTGTGCAACGGCGCCCTAGCGCAGCCTCCGGACCTCCATAATATTTTATATTCATCCATTATTCCGTCCGCATGGCAACAAAGTCCACATCATTTAACTCGGACGAATTGACTGGGGAATGTCGTCTCGTATGATTTTCTTCTGAATTACAA
This sequence comes from Oxynetra stangelandi, assembly GCA_018239345.1. Lineage (NCBI taxonomy): Eukaryota > Metazoa > Arthropoda > Insecta > Lepidoptera > Hesperiidae > Oxynetra > Oxynetra stangelandi. The sequence goes on along the minus strand of DVPR01001292.1, from coordinate 2,328 downwards.
AACTGATTTTTATCAGGTTCATACAATTTATAGGTATCATTTTTGCCTTCTGGATTGTTCTAAAGTTAATCCAAAACTAAAATATTTTAATGTCAAAAGGTAATTAATATGATTTTTTACAGTATAAATTCGTATTTGGAACTAAAAGGCATTCAGATCGGGAACGTACGTAACTTTTATTTAATGTCAAACTGCGACTATAAGCATTCGGAACTGTTTTTACAGCTATAAAGCATCTACTAGATAATAAAGCTAAATAGGTACATAGACAGGAGGACCATGAAACAACGGCGCTTTGCTTCACAAGCTGCAGAGCAATTTGAAACTTGACCCTTTCTGCTAAGGTTCCAATTACAATGGTGGATAATGCTCAACGGATGGTGTTCTATGGAATTTGGGGCACGACGCTGACTCAACGACGATCTAATCCCTTCCCAGCTACTCTGAGGTAATCTCAATAGGCTTCAACCCGGATGTTGGAGATCAGGTCAACAGATGTTGCCATTTTTAAGTTCAACATTCGATTTCTGTACATTCAATGTAATTGTTTACTGTAGAACATTTGGTTGCTTGTTACAAATGCATATCTACTAGAGACCTTATCCATCTATATCATCTCAGAACTTCATATTGGATGGATTTAAACATGTAGTAGGTACTAACTACACTGAAACTATTGTATACCAACTTGATCGATATCTGCAGTCATGTTTAATTTGGTTGTATATCTCAGCAGACTGCGTCGACCGCTTGTACATATAGTGTTCGTTTGGTACTCACTTCAAATGAAATACTCAAACTTATTTTTGATTATACGTATATTAAACAATATATATTGTTTTTAAATAACAAAAAATCTAGTATAATACAACAAATATTTTATTGTACACACAAACAGGAGAAACTCACATGTATAGCATTATTTACAATTGCATAATGTTGGTACTTCCACTAACCACGGGACCATTTCAAATCATAAACTAAGAAGTACTAAGTAACTTCGTTATTAGGTATGTTTAAAAAAAAACTATCGAAATTATTTACAAGCGTTTTCACTCGTTACTTAAGATGGCCACGTTATACGTAATAATAATATTCGCGGCATTACGTGACTTTTTGACTGTTCAAGATTGTATACGGACGTGAGCCAAAGCAAGACAATAGAAGTATTAAATCGCAAAACTTTGGATAGGATTACAACAAAGGCGTCTGTGGATGCTGCGAGAAACGGGAACGTCAAATTGTATTATCGTCATGTATAACCCACCCGTATGCTACGATGACATTTAAAATATGCTTTTATGAGTTGAGTTTTAATAGTTCGCTTGGGGTCGTCACCTAGCCGTTGGTGGCAGGCTTTTCGCCACAAAACCCGCATCCGAGGTCTGAAAAAACCTTTACTGCCATTAGTGAAAGATAATAATAATACCATATTGTGTGTCCATGTATATATGTATATGTTTGAGTGTATGTTTATTTGTACGTACTTCGTCAAACACAGTAATAGGTGTGGATATTTTTTAAAGATTATCTTGTTTCTATTCTATTAAACCACTGAATCAATTGTGTTTTATTCATTGTGAAGCATGAAATACTGCAATTATCGGTGGCCATTATGAACAATTAAGTACCTACGTGCATTATATGTTGAAATTCAACAGAGTGTCGTATTGACTTTTTTTCGGTCGAATCTGCCCGAAATACAAAAAGAATAGTATACTTTTAATACTTTAATTGGGCCGTTATTTTATAACATAGATTGGAGACTATATATACACATAACGACTGAATGATTTATAATATACATATATCTCTCTCTTCAGACGGTATCTCGTTACGAGGATCGTGATCCTGCTCATATCCATCCAGTAGTATTCTCCAGGCGAGCGATCCTCGGCTTGGTGCGCTGCTACCCTCGTTGGCATGTTATAAGTATTAGTTAAAAAGTTATGCTCTTACCGACCTCGGTACTGTAGAGTGTAGATCCATTATTATTTTTTCTCGTGAACTGACGTCACCAATTGTTCTAGTTATCTAGCGTGTTGCAATTGGCAGTAGGTACAAGTAACTATGTATCCATATTGCGACCTTCATAGTGGAAGAATGACAGCTCGTATCTTATGTCAGATAATAAACTGTTGAGTGAACAGATATCTAAAACAATATCAGAGAAGATTTTTTCAAGTAAAAACGAATTTTATTAACAACTACGGGCCCGGCAGCCTTCATACTAGGTATAGCAGCGCCACCTAACAGAACTAGTTGTGAATTAAACCCCCACACAGGGACCTCGTCAGACATAAAATGTCATTAAAATCGTCCCTGCCG
>DVPR01001291.1:0-11162 GCA_018239345.1 Oxynetra stangelandi | reverse complement strand
GGTGGCCGTTTTAACGGTGGCTGTAGGCACGGATATTGAGAATTTTCTCTGTGTAAAATTTTGTTCGCTGTGTTATATTCTCGTTCATATTTTGTTCTACAAAAATCGGGCACGTTTCACTTGGGATTTTACCATTATAGTATGTTACTGATATGAAAAAGAAGTGAGATTTTTTTTGTTAGGTATCGTAAATAATTATGAAATTAAACATTAAATAAGTTTCGTGAAAGTTTGACCACATCGTTGTTTAATCGATTTCTGGACTTTATAGCGTGATTCGCCTTTTAAATTACAAAGATAATTGATCGGCGCATAACATATCCAGTCTACATAACAGTATTGATCGAATTGAAATATTCTCAATACGATTTCACTTGACCAAATACAGTTCGCAAACATTCTAAATTTAATTCAGTTTACTGTTTATACCGTTCAACAGGTATACAAATAAGTATGGACAATACAGCTTAATGAAGATAGGTTCTAACCGTAAGTACAGCAGTGCACTGCACATAGAAATTGCATTAAAAATTCAACAAGTCTTTAATTAAACAATGGTGGAGCAGGTGTGCATCGAGAAGTATTCCCGTGTGTTTATTTATACACAGTGTACAAGATGTATCGTTCATTTTATGTACGAGTATCTATACTTTTATCAGGTGACCATAAAATTGGATCGCACTATGGGGGACTGTTCTGGCTTTCGAAGCGTTCATAGGTAAAATATAATAATTAGAGACGAAAAAACTCTATTGAAACTCTATCGCTAGAAAGAATATTACAACCAAGTGAATTGAAAATATCAACGTTTTCAAGGCGTCTCGTGTCGGATTTACATATTTGGCGCCATTAGGCTGTTCAAATTTTGCCGCCCCCTATCGACCTCTGCAATTGTTTGTGTGGACCTAATAACAATTTAGGTATATAAACAAGAATCGTTTTGGGTTTTTTTTGACACAAAGATTTGCTTTGCCCTAAAAATTGCTACCTTAGACTCCAGTCCACTGAATCTGCTAATAAATCCGTCATCGACCGCGTGTGTTTCCCGAAGAATTTCCTGAAACGTTAAAACATGTGACTGATCTACTAGTTCGATGCGATCATTGGTGCATAGTGAGAGTTTAACGTCGGCGGTACCGTGTAACAATAGAATGCTGTGCCGTTACTTCCAAGTTTACGACTCGACTTGAAATTCACACTTAATCCGCATGCGAACACGAATAGCTGGTAGCGGACGTTGGCGTACCGAATGCAGCCGGAGTGTTTATGGCTGTATATGTAGTTTACTAAGCATATAGATATAGGATATGCTCGGTAAAGCGCCGTAAGTGAATAAGCTGACGGATAAATGTATAAATTCTGTTCACTGCATCAAATAAATGTAGTTAATACTATCAATAATTGAAGCTTAACTATAAACTAAATATAAACTCTAAGCCCGGAATTAAATTCCATAATATCCAATATTGCTGTAAATTATAAGCTTGCCCATTATACAAGGTTTAATTATGTTTGCGTTCAAAACCATGCATATACGCTACGCTTTATACTTCAAACAAATTATTATATGGTGTACCTACCTACGCATCTACACGAAAACGAAAAGGAAATATGCAAATTTAATGGGATCTAGAGACATACGGAATCCACACTAAGCCATCCTGTTTGCTCCGTTTGCTGCGGTGCCTAACAAGTGTTACTTAGAGTGGCAATCGTGATTTGGCCGCTTCAGGCGAAATTAGTTTGCTCCCCGACGACGAGCTATAATTAGATAAAGATCATTACGCTAATGAACTGTTAATAATATTACAAAATTTCCTTTATTGACACAATGGTGACGCAGTTTTTTGTATGATCATTACTAAAATGTTTTCGTATAAATTATATATTTATTGTTGACATTTTGATGTTTAATACCTTACAGACCAGATGTAGATTATGATGTTTAATTGTGTATATATTACAATTGTTTCAACTAAAATGCCAAAATATAGTTGTTATTATTTGCATGAAAAAATGTTTTAGTAGTGATTTAGCAATAACGTTATTTTAGACAAAATACAATACAAGTAGTTATGTCCACAGAGTATAGAAAAAGATAAACACACATCAACTATACAAAACAAAACGAGCACAGATTATACAAGGTGTAAAATTTATTTTTGACAATAGTCGTAAGAAATTATTTAAAAATAATGAACTCAACAGAGCAAAAATCTAAACGAATTCGAAACGTATTATTTTCAAAGACTCACAAAGGAGATGGTAATATGTAAATGTAACATGAGAGTGGTACATGCAGTATCCGCCCTAAGTCTCTTGTTTGTTCTATTTACTCCGGGACCAAGTGTTCCTGAAAGTGGCAGTTGCAATGTGGATCCTTTTATAGCCCTTCTACGATCTACATCTCACATATCCCTCTTATTATTACAGTTAAACATTAAGAAAACATTTTATTTATGTGCTTTCATATCGCTTAAAACAAAATTCATTTCTAGTTGCAAGATAACTAATCCTACTTTGTTTCATTAAATCACTTTTAAAACATAAATCGCTCTTTACAAATCGTAAGCATAAAATTAATTAAATTGTTTTATCTTATAAGTTCACTCTGAAGACATTAATCCGATTTGCTTGTTAAAGATACAAGGGAAAGTAATTCAAAAGAATTTAATCCGGGAACAGGTAATTACTTTTCTAATTAATTCAATAACGATCATCTGTAAACTTTTATTGCTACGAAGATGTTAGTAGAATATTTCCCTGGGGTCAATGACCATTTTAATTGGTGCAGGGATCTCCCATTCATCGGCATTAGAATTCTGTTGCTGGATATGGAAGCCTTACGAAGGCTTCCAGGCAGAATCAAGTGTCCTTTGTGCCCTCTACGAAACGGAAATGCTAATGATGATATGCTACTGGTGTTACTTTTACATACTCATACACCCACTTCAAACAGTCTAAGCTTTTAATTTCCTTTACAGGCAAATTAAATATAAGCAGACTGCAATCGTAGGTTACTTATATAGTCCATAGATATTTGAACAGAACTCTAACTAATTTTTTAAAGTCAAAAGAGTAACAAATTAGCATGCAACAGTCACGAGGGACTTTATGCATTGCTTTTATTGATTTCATTTATTATACTGTATATTATACTGTAAATTGAAATACTTGTGATGGCTGTAACATTCATTGCATTGTAGGTATGTAAGCAACTCCTCTCGATTTGCAATATAATAAGAATTTGCATGCTAGCAATAGGAGTGTTCATTGTAAATAAATTCAGTATTAAATTAATTTATTTGATATTAATTATTCTTGTCTTCATACTGGTTATTGTATTAAGGTAGCCTGCCTTACACTCTTTACTTCTTGACAATCACACCGACACACCTAGAATTTTTCGCACTAATTTTATATTTTTATTGACTCAAATTTTCGACACTAACAAAAGGCGAGGTACAACTATCAAAATATGACTTTCACTGTGTCATCTAATTACGTTTTGGGCACATGTTATAGTACATATATATGTATCTACTTATCTTAATAAGCAATTGTCGATAAGAGAGATCGTATGAAGCTATTCAGTTCACGTTAATCTTATAGGTACGTATAATCATATTTATTGTGTAGACCACAGTCGAGTACAGCGAGCGTGCTGAACTTAATTGCCTTGGAAATAATATACACTCTCGCCACCCTTGACGCTCGGTAAGGCTAGAGAAATGTGGAGATACTCTTGACGATTCATTCAATAATAATAAACAATAGCGAAAAAATGTATATACATATATTTATATCTATTTATATTACTATAACTAATCCGATGTATTTCATTTTAGCTATCGAAACAGATTTATCTCATCCAATATGAATGCTAGTCAGTAGCTAAATTATCGTTTGCAGTATGCAAAAGTCAATTCGGAAATTAATCCATGTTGGTATATCCCTAACGGCGTACATATATGTGTAAATTGAAAACTTTATAACGATTGTGGCACAATTGTAAGGAAACATGATAATGATATTAAGTCCCGATACATATATCAAACAAATTTAAATAGCTTTTCGTTTGCAAATTAGGCCGTAACCTTGTCAAAAATCCAAATGGACTTCCTACATTTCAGAAGTGCAGACTCTCATTCGTTATGAAGCGAATACAAATATTTCGACGCAGAAAACTTCGAAAGTTTTAATGAGGCAAGTAATTTCATTACTCAGTCTACAGGTGGACGTTGAGAGTCGTCAAAACTCGGGCTAATAAAATTTTCAATAAGATCAGAAAGTTAAGCAACGTTCGGAATGCGATTCCAATCTTGGGACTGTCTTTGTGCTTCGTAGTTAAGTAAGTGGGTTTGTTCCTTCCTTTGTTCGGCATGAGGCGAGGGAACATTCCCCAATCGAACATCGAATAGAACCATCAAATATATTGACTGCATACATTCTTACATGCAAATAGCCATCGTATCGCAGGCTGTCGGTCACGTCTTTACGTCAAAACCATTAAACTAACGTTGGTGAAATCGATGAAGGTGGCTGGACTTTAGTAAAGGTCGCTTTAAAACTGAAAAAAGGGATGAAACAGTCACTTCATTCTTGACATTTTCGCGTGCACTATGTCTCGGATAACAATTAGTGAATACATTGTAGCAATGATAATGAAGTGCTTTAAAAATTTTCACCCTTTTCCCGGAGTCTGGGTATTAAATTTTTGCACACGCTAGTATTACGAAGTTTTGTACGCTCTAAGTTAATAAATCACTTGTTTAAACGGTAAATCAGAACAACATAATTAAATCCACACACAGCACAGTTCTACAAAATTATTTCTAAGGTGTGTGAATTCTGATAACGCGCGCTTTAAAGGCATGGCAGAAGACCTTACCGCTTCGCATTCTGAAAGTCTACCACTGTCAAACAATGGATCGATAGGACAAAATAGACTTACAAGATTCTTATATAATTCATTGAAAATGGGCATAATAAGGAGCAATAGTTAGAGCAAAACTAGAGTAGTTTCAAAGTGATTAAGCTCTACAGGCGCGATTTATTGCTATAATGTATAGTGGTAAAGTTACAACAATAATAATAACCCAGACGGTTGTTTGTCCGAAGTGTTTCGGTTTATTTCTAGCGCAGTTTCACATATGAAGCTCGAAATTTAGGAGCTCATAAGAGTATTTAACAAGATAAATACGTTTAAATACAGAATAATAATATATTTAAACAAAATTTAAAGAACAATTGTACGGTTGTTCATTGATTAAATTGTTATTACGAATATATGAATGCGGAGACGATTTTATGCAAAGCAAGCACATTAATTATATTTAATCATAATCCCAACAACAATTTATTTGAAAAACAAACTGCTGTGTACTAGCCAAGTGTGTAGGAATAAGATTTAAATAAATATGAAATATGTAACATAATTGTGGACAACACGTTAAATATTATTTTGAAATGGGCACCAGAATTTATTGGACTCTAAAGACATAAAACATTTTGCATTTTCCGTGCAAGTTTTGTACGTTCGCAACGATTTTTATCTGCAGGATTGTTTCAAGTCTCTGCTTCTAATCCTAAAGCTTAGTATCTGTTAGTACAAAATAAGGACACCACTTCACGGGATTACGGGCAAATAATCGTTATTTTGTTAGATAAAAGCTAATTAAGCATGTTCTACAATTTCTAAACAAAGTGGTACTTACACTATCAAGTGGAGACATTATATAAAATATACAGTAGGTATTCCTTTTTAGTAGGATGCCCTAATTTAATAATTATTTTCGTATCTTGAAAACGTAATTGTTTGCATCGGTGATAAACAAACATTTTGGACATTGTCACACATCTATCAGACCTCAAACTAAGCAGGATCTGTGCTAGGTCAACGAGACAACTGATAAATTACATGTATGTATACGTAAAAATATATACATACATTCTTACACCCAGAAACTGAACAAATACTCGTGCTCACCACACCAATATGCCTCGGTTGGGAATCGAACCGACGATCCCGCTTTAGTTTAGCAGCTTTTCACTAACCACTGCATCAACTGGCTAATCTAATAATAACGTGTCATTAATTACAGAAGTACCATATGAACTCCGATCCTTTATTTTATACTAAAACAGTTCAGACCTGCGGTGACTGCCTATCGCTTCAAACGCTAATCCTAAGAACTAACACCTGAAAATCAATTACAACTTGATTGCTGTGCAACTATGTTATACCCAAGCCAGGTAGAGGAGGCTTCAATATGATTAAGCAAAGCCTTCATTAACTGTACTGTAACGTTGTCTATATAATATTTCTACAACCATGAACATCCTACTGCACAGGTTTTAACCTAAATTAGAAGTAGTTTTCTTCATTTATCTGTTTACACTTTGTTTTTTTCGCACAAAGGACACACTGCATGCCAATACAGCTAGTATGTGTTCTTATAAGTATATTATTCTTTTAAGTACCTATCACTTAAATGTTAGACTGTTAGTAAACTGTGATAAGACACAATAGAGGTTTATCTGCGGACTCACCTCCGACTAGTGGCGCAGTCGCTTTGAAGTGGAACCATTAACGAGGGTCGGTACAAAGGGGTGTCTCGTGAGATCCATCGTCCTGGGTATTCGTTGAGACGAAAACCACTCTCTATTCAAAGCGTACAACTAATTCTGAACGATTATTATCAATAAATAGCAATATCATATTGTTTTCAGAAGAACAAATATATATAGAAGAGTTTAATGTTACATTTTAAATTAAATCGAATGTCAATTGAATTTCTTAGAATATGTTAGATGTTCTGGTAATTAGCCAATTTACTTTACATTTATATTTTGTATAATAAGAATGTATAAATAAAAGGGAATTGTTAAAGCAACAAGAGTGTTTTTTTTTTCAGCACCGACTCACAAAGACAAATATCTGTTATAGGCTAATCGTAAAGGAAACTGCTCGCTTAAAAATACATTGCAGAAATTATTGTTTGACCCATAATTTAATTGAATTTTTTTGTATTACATTTAAATTAAAAATGTATAATATTATTCATATCATGTTGATCTCCTAAATATTTAACATAACACGCACGACATTTGCATATTTCTAGCAGTTTGATTAAATACTAACTTACAAAAAGTGCTTGGTTATAAGTTAACAAGGGAGAGGTTAAATGAAATTTATAAAATCCTTACATACATATTTCAGTGTAGTTTCATAATACCAGCTAACGATAACAATAAAATTTGTAATTTAAAACAGATAGTTCAACATAGTCTAAAATTATAAATTGTTTTTTTTAATGTATGGATAAATTTAAGATGTATTAAGCAAATAATTATTTTATAAAGTGTTGTGTTAGATATACGGATATGATATTAGATATTCCAACACAAATACCGCTTATAACACCGTGAGTATATAATTAAAATGAACGAGTCAAATAAAAAAGACATTTTTAAGCAAGGCAAATATAAAAAAAACGCTTACAAAACAAACTTTGCACAAGAAAAGCGGAATAGTTTGTTCAGCAAATGAATTTGCGTAAAGTTTAGACTAAGAGCGGGTGCGCGCTGTTTTAAGTAACTTATTCAATTCCATTTTATTCAAAACAAGGATTTGAACTTTGTTCACATTTTTAAACGATCACTCTTTTACATCGGCATTATGACAAGGACGGGGTAAAAATGATAATTACTAACTTTATTTATTTCGAACCGCTTCATTTACAACGAAACACGACATTATTTTTTAAATAAAATTCGTTAAATGCATTTTCCGTCTTACGATAGTTTGGTCCGTTTTTAATTTACGCAACATAAGGATATTTTGACACTATATAATCATCTCATCAATATAATTATCTCATTTCAGAAAAGACCATCTCCACAGAGCTTGATTTCTTGAAAATTTCAAGGCACAAATGTTACTCACATTCCAACTTCATATTTGTGCTTTAATTTTTTATTAAAACCATATATAAAATACACCACATCCTGCACAATTTATAAGGCGTAAAAATCAATTTGACAATCATTAGGAATACTTCAGATTAACAAGCGATCGTCTTACGATTAGAAGGGAACGGAGCAATTCGTTTAGTAAATGAAGCAGACCTCCTTAGGAAACAATTAGCTACACAAACACTTCTTGAGCTAACACATTAAGCGTGAGGCTAGTCTTAGCCCGAGAGTTCTTGCTCCGTTCTATATATACTTAGTACATCAAGGAAATAAAAAGATCGGGTTAAAAATACATATGTACTGCATTCATAAACACGTAGTTTTGTTATGGGAGGATTGGAGGAGGAAAGGTTTAAAATGTATAAAGATTAACTAGTTTTACCCCGAATTTTATACTGAAAATTCTAGATCGCTATGGTCCAATGAAATAATTGAATTGATTTGATATGTAAATATTATTATATACATAAAATATAAGCAAATATATCTCGGGTCTGATAAAAACTGTAAATGCCTAAGTTAATTAATTATATTAAATCAAAAAGATAAATAGAAATCATGATGTTAATTAGTAAGAAATATGAATTAACACTGTTACAAAATTAATGAACATTCCTGATATTATAATAATAATATCTCGGCCTCTATATAAAATTCCACACACGGCCGTCTGATCTGATAAATATATGCTTATATAGATACTTTTTTTTTGTTTAACACGGAGACACAGAAAAACTACTTGTGCTCATCACACAAATATTTGTCCTGGTTGGGGATCGAACCCACGACCTCCGGCGCAGCAGTCAGGTTCACTAACCACTGCACCAACGGGCCAGTCATATTATAATTTCATAATGATAAAGATTTTTATAATAACGTTACTCTTCTCAAATTATTGCCGTCCATTAATTAAGTTTCGGGCATAAACACCGAATAGACTTTCTTAAAAAGGACCTGCCCCGGAACGCCAGCAGTTCTCAAGTTGAGTCCCGCAGTTGTTATCGCACGCCTTTCGACTGTTCCCAACTGCTGCGCTCTGAGAACGTGTCGTCCCGCTCTGGAACTCCGCATTACTTGTATTTATTTGAGATAAATACTTTTAAAATTAAGACACAAATGTATTTATATATACCATGACAACAACTCCATCATATTTAATGAAGCTTAATAAGTTTATTAAGGTCAATAACAATTTGTCTAATTGCAAATAAATATACACACAAAACCGTCCCAGGATAATTTTCGGTAATACACACTTAAGAGACAGATAACGTGACAAAATATTCTACCGATATAGAAGAGTACGAGTTTTCCAAAAGAACATAATCGAAATGCGGGATAGGAAGCGATGTCCTATGGGACACGTTCGCTTGGTTGAAAATAGAAGATATTTCTGCTTGGAATTGTTTGAAGAGGTAAAAAAGTGCACTCGTTGTAAAAATAATGTTAGAGCATTTATATCTTCCGCAAAATTTTCATAGAAAACCATGATTGTCTTTTTTCAGACAGACAGCGTCTAGACTTCCTTGTGTTGTTTAGTTTTTGCTGAGTCGTTATCCCAAGTTATCTATCTAGCTTAACTATAATGTGCAAACGCTAGATGTTTTTCTTTGGATTCTTCATTGTTCCGAACCTCACGAATGCCAACAAGAAAATCAGAGTAAAAATATACTATGCGATGTTAACGTAAACCATTCTAATCGATAAAATTTTAGGAAATATAATGCAAGAACACAAAATGCACACGTAATGTTTACTTCGAGCAGCGTAGTCTTAAGACATTGGGTAGCTTCTCGATTGAATGAAGATGGTGACAAAGCAACGTAGCGCCAGGGGCTTAGCGTGATACGGTCCGATGTACTGATGTGGTCCATAGCTGTGTACTTGTTATAGACTGAACACAAATAGACTTTTCTAGTGAAAAAGTAACCAGAATCGATGAACATCATCATTGAAACTTTTATCGTTCTACAGTTGGATAGGGGTCTACTCTCAGTATGCGAAGGATTAAGGTCATGTCTGCCCTGCCGGTCAAGTGCGGGTAGGCAGATTGCACACATATTACAAAATATTTTTTGAGAACGCTAATGTGTGGAGTTACTTAAAGATATTCACCTTCACCTTCCAATAATGAGCACCTATTTTTTCATTTTATTATACTGTTATTCGTGTAGAAGTATTTGTAGATGAATCTAACAAAATCTCTTTAATTCGTTGCCTAATTTGACATTGTCTAATTTACTCCATTTCTAAAGTTATAAATTTCTCTAAAGTTATAGGCATTAACAACAGAATTTTGTCACATGTTAAGATTTATGACATCTTATTTACTCACTCAAATTAGAAATCCAATTTAGGTGATTGGTATTTGTCTGGTTTATACGGAGTTAGTAATTAAGTATAATGTGTCTTACCAACTAATATGTATAGCGAACTGTCTTCACATCAGGCAGAGTTACTTTGTAAGATTGCTTTAATGAAGATGGACGTCGACCGACCTCGGAGCTCGATACCCCTATGCTCCGGCACAGTTTGTTAGGCGCTGAAGTGATACGATTGTACATATACAGCAGCACATTCAACATGTTGATATAATTGTATATACTTACATATGTATGTACATTAACTGGCTCGATGGTGCGATGCTTAGTGAACCTGACTTCTGCGCCGGGAGTCCAGGGTTTGATCTCCACCCAGGTCACATATTTGTAAGATAAACACAAGTATTTGTACGGTGTTTGGATGCAAAACTTAAAAAAAAATCTATCTAAGTATATATTCATGTGTATATAAGTAGTTCATCAGCCGTCTGATTACCGTAACACAGGAACTTAAGTACCTACTTTGGAATCGGATGTCCGTGTGTGGAGATGTCCCAAGATATTATTATTATTATGTAAGGTTATTTAAGGTCAAAGCGTTTTTAAGTAGACGTTTGCATTGCGTATTCACACAAATTATAAATAATTTTTTTCCTACCAAAAATTTTCGTTCTACTTACCATTGGAATTTCCCCACGAATCTATCACTAATATTTGGTACTATTAATGTGATTTTTACGAATTTCCTCTGAGGATTTCGTTGATTAAATTTTCAATGTTTGTAAATTGAAACTCTTCACACGGCTTCTTTAATTTGGATATCATCCTCGGTAATAAGATGTATGTACATATATGTACATATAC